>NIVC01003714.1:0-30000 GCA_002269645.1 Macrostomum lignano
AACAAATCCTCATTGCATTTGAAGTTGCAGAAGTTTGAAGTTGAATCTCATTGCACCTGTTTCATATACTTTGCATGGCTAGTCCAAGTACGTCCATATACTATAAAATGGTCTCGTAATGTGATCGTAATACCCTTTAAGTATTTTATCGTGATGAAATAACGTCATTTGAAATTAATGGACAGACTTTAATTCAATAAAAAAATAACTGGACAAACATGGATTATTCTAAGAAATTCCTTTTTCTAATGTAAATTTCTGGAATAGTTTCGTACAGCAGTTGAAGAAATTTATAATTAAGATAAAAATAAAAATAGGTTACCAACTTGGGCCAAATAACTTTTAGAACGAATCCGTTAGAAGAATCACGACATACGAGACTGCAAATGTTAATATTAGTAGTATCATAATGGCAAGATTGTAAGATACAAAAACATAATTGAAGTCAGAAAAATCAATGACGCTATTGAAACAGACGCTGGGATAATTTGGCTAAAAATCTCATGTAGAAGAGTGTCATTTCAGTGGAGATTTGTCTGGAATATAAGCTTAGTTACTATTTGAAACAGTTCATTTTATACATGTAAAACCATTGATGCAACACTCGCAACGCTCGTCATAGATAAAGTTCGCAAGCACTCGTACCAAAGTTTGTAAGCACTCGTACCAAAGTTTGCAAGCACTCGTACTAAAGTTCATGTGGACTTAAACCAAAAATTCGCACGTACTCGAAAAAAGTGATCACGACACAACTTTAAAGCTTGTCCGCACCCTGCAGTCGGCGCAACTCTCGTCGAAATAGTCGCCAACCAGCAGCCCATAGTTGCCGGGCAGCTGGCGCATGAGGCCGGCGCTGCCGTCCCACAGCTGCATGTCCCTGGCCAGGACGCTGAGGCTCACTGTCGATGCCGAGGAGCCGCTTTGCAGCCGGAATTTGCGAAAGCTGGCCAACCAGATGGTTGGATTTCTTCCCACGCCAGTCGGCGGGGTCAGGTACGCTTTGAGCACAATCGGGCACTCGGAGATGCCGCTAGTCGAAGCGTTGGCGGCTACCCGCAGGCTGAGGTGGAGGTCTTGGCCAGCCGAGATGCTCGCGGAGCCGTCAGGTGGTCAGCGAGAAGCGGCAGTAGGACAGGCCCTGTGGGGCATCGGTTTGAGCCAAGTTGAGCACAGATGATGCAGTCCCGCTAGGACCCACCAAACGCAAGGGACATATTCGTTGAATTCCTACTGAGTTTCATCCCAATTTGAGTTTCTAATCGATTATTACCGGCGGAACTACGAGTTTCATCGCTTTCTACGAGTACTCGTAGGAGACAGCCCGTTCCACTGACTAGGATCAGGCAGTGCAGAGCGCACACTGCGTCTTGTTGGTCCCCACGAGCGAGGATCGCGCAGTACCCAGGGATCGCGCGCAGGAACTCTGGAGCTCTGGTTTTAATCAAGCTCTGATTTACTGAGATACAAAAGCGCTCTTAGCATTGGCAGCACTGTTTGGTTGAAGAACTTGGTAATTGAGTGTGTTATGCTAAGACTGGCATCTTCTCAGACTGTTTTCTTAAGACTTCTCAAGACAAAAATCACCCATATTATCGGTGTTTCCTGTCGAATTCTACAAGAAGTTATCATTGTAGTTGGTTTGATCTTGGGACTTGACTTTGGATCCGCTTCCGGAGATTAAAGTTGCGGCCCAAAGTTTCGAACAAAGCTTCGGCTTTCTGCTCGCAACAGATCCCAAACAACAGGGATCCCAGTCGGAGCTCACCTGGCCAAAGCGGAACAGAGAGCGGAGGCGAGCCGGACCAGGGCTCGGAGAAGCGGTAGGTCTGGTTGCGCGCAGCCAGATCGTAGTCGGTGATGCTGGGCAGCTGGGCGCGCTCCGACGGCCAGGTGAACGGCAGGGCGGCCGATGGCGAGTAGCGCCCGGTCAGCAAGTTGATGAGCGCCTGCCAGTTCAAGAGTGAATCAGTTGGTATTTGAAGCAACCTCCCCTACTGCAAGTAGGAGTGAGAGCGTTAGGTAATCAGAAATGGTAGAAGACAATCAAACGACCCGCAGCGACAAAAACGTATTCATTTTAGATATCAGGTTAAAGGCTTAACGTTTTTTTTCAAAAACTTCTTCTTGAAATCATTTTCAACTTTTGGCTCTTAGAGGCTAAAATGGAAAATAGACACGGCACTAATAACATTATTAAATACCACCATATGCACTGCACACCGTCAACCCCACACAATCAAAACCCCCACATTCCAAACCTGCACCCACGCACCGGTCCGAAGGTCTGCGCGGGATAGCCGCACCAGACCACCGCTCGTACGCTGTCATTGCCAATCGCCTCGTCCAGGCCGACGGGAGCTCCGGACACCACGGCCAGCACAACCGGCCTGCCGCTGGCGGTCAGCAACCGCAGCAGGGCAAGCTGCCCGTCCGGCAGGGTGAGCTGCCGCCGGTCCAGCGCCTCGGTCTCGATGTCAACGCTGGTGCCAACAACGGCTAACAGAACGTCGCTCTGCGCGATCAGCGAAGACACCGCGGCCGGATCCTGTCGAGTGCAATAGACTCCGCCGTCTGTGCAGTAGGTCGCGTGACTGAAGGGCGAGATCAGGGCGGCTGCGCTGGGTGGCTGCGATCAGAAATGCCTCTCCATTGAACTCTCTCTGCTCTCTTTTATCCGATCTCTAATCTCTTTCATCCACTCTCTTCTCTACGCCGCTCCCTCCATTCGCTCCGTTCTCTTCACTCTGTTTCACTTTGTCCAACTTTTCCGCTCTTCACACTCTTGTCTTACGCTTTCTTCTCTCCTCTCTTCCCTGCTCTCGGCTTCAAACTCTACCATCTGCTATATTAGACATCTGCCAACTCATTTTACTACCCTTCCGTCTCCACTCCCAAGCGATCACACCTGACTTTATCAGCACCGAATCACTCCTTGAGCGCCGGCAGCAGCGGCTGCTCAAACTGCGGCATCCGATTCGGCGAGTAGTCGCCGTAGACCAGCGACATGTCGTCGGACAGCGGGCCGACCACGCCCAGGCGGAGGCCGGGCCGCTTTATCAGGCCGTCGGGCAGAAAGCCGCCGAGGTTCTTCAGCAGCACCAGCGAGGTCTGGGCGGCCGTCAAGCTGAGCGCCCGGTGAGCGGCGGACTGGATGAACTGGTCGGGCCGAAGGCTGGAGTAGGGGTTCAGGGCCGGCGGGTCGAACTCACCCAGCCGCAGGCGGGCAAGGAACAGCGGCCAGGCGGCGGCCCGCAGCTCCGCCTCGGATATCCGGCTGGTGTTCAGTGCTACTGAGAGCTGCTCAAAGACCACGCAGGACTCGTAGGGGCAGGCGGACAGGTCAAGGTTGACGCCTGCTCTCAGGGACCCGATGGCAGAGCTCTGCGGGCGGGAAAAATTGGTTGGGAGGGTTGGGAGAAAAACGAAGAGGAGAGAGACCCGATAAAACGGCACCTAGGCCAAGAAGCGTCGCGTCAAAATAGTTTTAGAGTCGTTGCAGGTAACACAGGTAAAATACGAAGAAAGCGACTCTAGACGAGTCCTAAAAGACAATATGTTACGGTACAAGTTGCCAAAAAGTCAATTCGATGTGTTTTATTGTCTGCAACTCTAGGGAGAGACGCAAGTGACTCTGGGGCCGCAGAGTCGTATCTGAGGCGTGCTGGAGTTGCTGTAGAGAATCGCTAGAGTCACAGGTGAGTTGTTTGCAATGACGTTTTCTTTGGGAGACAGAGAAGGAAGAGAGGGGAGATGAGGAACCAGGGGGAGAAGAGAATGGATGACAAGGGAGATAGTGAAGTTATCCGGACGATGAATATTAGGAACTCAAGGTCTTCCAATGAGCGAGGCAGCAGTAAAAGTCACCCCAGCGCACCAGGCGGTCCGCAAAGTATTTGTGGAAGAGGATGGCGAACTCCAGCGCTCCGGCGTCGCTCACAACGTAGCCGGTGAAGTTCCAGCGCTCCCGAAGGACTCCGCGCAGCAGCTGAGCGTTGGCGCAGGCGGGCACCCCGTTGATGGCGTTGTAGCTGCACATCACGCTGACACTGCCGGCCTCAACGCAGCGCCGGAACTGCGGCAGGAAAGTCTGCTCCAGATCCTGTTGGCTGACCAGCGCGTTGAAGCCAAAGCGCGACTCCGGATAGCTGTCGGGGCCGTCGTAGGCGGCGAAGTGCTTGCAGCCGGCGCCTGTGAGCAGGTAGCGGTCAGTGGCGTTGCCCTGCGGGCAGGTGAGCAGAGGACTCGAACTATAAGGTCACTTGTGAGATGAGCTTTTCAAAAAAGTAGTCACAAAGGTTAAAAGCTTGCACAAGTCCTTTAACTGTCAGGGTTATTGAGACACAGAATTCACGGTCATTGGATCAGAGATTTCAGGGTAATTGGGTCACCGAATTCAGGGTCATTGGGTCACAGAATTCAGGGTCATTGGATGAGGGAATCCCGGGTCAATGGATCACAATGTTGCCAGAGCCAACCTGCAGTCCTCCAACGTAGGCGGCCCCCAGCACACCGCTCAGGTGAGGATCTTCCCCGTAGGTCTCCTGGTTGCGGCCCCACAGTGGGTGCCGCAGGATATTAATCACCGGAGCGAAGCACGTGAGCCCCGTGTGATCACCGTAGTCGCCCTTGGCGACGAAGTCGTTGTGCTTGGCGCGAACCTCCAGGCCGGTGGCGCGGCCAACCTGGCCGAGAATGTCCGGATCGAAGGTGGCGGCCAAGCCGACCGCCTGGGGGAAGGAGGTGGCCTGGCCGGACTTGACGGCGCCGCGCAGGCACTCAGTGTTCCACTGGTACGGCCCGATGCCAAGGCGGGCGATGGCGGGCGCCGGGCCACCGAACGGGCCGCCGCCGCCCTTGGCCAGCTGCTGCACAAGCTCCTGCGGGCGGTGGGGGCTTGCCGGTTTGTTTTCAAGGTTTTTTTGCGAACATTGTGGGGGCGTTCATGCAACTTTTGGGTCATTGATGCCAAAATGTGATTGATGGGCATTAGCACAAGTTACCGGCCGATATTTTGGTTGGGTTGCATCCATATATTTTAGAGGTTTTTTATGCGGACATCTACCTGACGCTTTATGTGAACGATTTCAACGTCTTTATCCAGCCATTTTCGGGGATGTTTATGCGGATTTTTGTGAACGATTTAAGGGTGTTTATGTGACTCTTTTTTATATCCTATGAAACTATTTTCAAGAGTAATTGTGCAGAATATTTCTAGGGTGATTACAGATTGGCCGGATGTTTTTATATAATAATATTAATGACTACACCTGCCCCAATGCGCAGATGTGCAACCGACAGCTCAGCCGCAGCTATTGTGCTGCGCATCTGAAGGCTGCGTACGGCTGTTCAGTCCCAAGGACTGGAGGGTCGCCACACACACCCTCAATTACCCCAGTTAATGCTGGCACTCATTTTACAGCAGGTTTGACTGAAGCAATGCAGAGTTAAGTGTCTTGCTCAAGGACACAAATCGTTCAGAGTGGGTCGAGAATCGAACCCCCGACCTTTCAGTCGCTTCAACTCCCTCCGAATGCTTGAACTAAAAACTGTGGATGTTGAATTCAAGAACGCAATGTTTTTACGATGCAAAAACAGGCGAAAACTGGGGCAGGCTCTCCTGGCTCGGCATTGCCCGCCTTCCCCCCTCACCTGAGCAGTCAGGCGGCCCACCAGATCGTCGGCCCGGTCCGGCCACGGGAGGCTGACATTGCGAAACGGGAAGTCTTCATCAGCCTGGCAGGCCGCCGCCAAGCTCAGTAGCAGGAGCAGCAATCGAAGCATCTCTCTCTGTCTGCTTGACGTTGGCTCAGCGTTTATTTTACCTGGAAAACAAAATTGAAACTAAATTAGCGCAGGTGGTCTCATAGGCAGATCGTTTATCTTTTTTACACGTAGCGCGATCGCTCGTACAGATGATACTGCAGTGCAAAGGGCGGCAAGGCGATCGACTGCACACTGTGGGGTAGAGCTGTGCTGCGCATTGCCCAGGGGCAGTGTTGACTCGAAAGCCTGAGAGAGATACGATATTCGCTATAGCTGGGGCATGGACAGCTAACGCTGCGCTGGCAAATCGTGACAATTTTTGCTGGAGGCTGCAGGTTTTCGCTGCAAAATGCATTGGCGAGTAGGGAATTTTTGTTTTTACAAGTATAGCACTAAATTCTAAATACTGCAAAGAACTGACGAGTGAGTAGTAAAAAATAATTATTTGGACAGCAAACTTCCTCTTCGGTTTTGGAGATTATCACCATTTTTATAGTCTATGACCGAGACGGTGACAAGGTTAATCGTGGCGTGCTCAGCCCAACCCATGGCAGTGACTTGAGGCTGCCTGAGCTGCCGCAATAATTTGCCTTCGCAAGCCGCGTTGGCCAGCATGAAGCTGGACTACTACGACATCTTGGGGCTGTCGAGAGCCGCAAAGGCCAACGAAATCACCGAGGCTTACAAACAGCTCGCTGAGCAGTGAGTAATTTGCTAGCGTTAAATAATCAGACTTAAACGCCAAATCGAAATATTGAGGCCTGAAGCAAGTCCAGAGGCTTGGGCAGGTATTAGACATGTATTCTTACTCGTACCTCTTGAGACTAGGACAGGTGTTAGAAACATACCCACTCATACCTCAATCAGCATGATTCAGCAAAGCTTCTGTGCCCGCAAACCGGTCTCCAGGTGGCACCCGGCCAACAATCCGGGCTACGAAGCCCGGGCAGAGAAGCGCTTTCGCAGGATTAGCGAGGCCTATCAAATCCTCTCGGACCACAAGCGCAGGTATCACTACAAAAAGGCGCTGAAGAAGGCGGCCAAGCCCTTTGTGAAAAAGCCCGGTTCCTCCATGCAGTTACTCAACGAGGAATGCGCCGGCCCAGTACAAGTTGAGAAGGCCAGAAGCGAAAGTAGCAGCAGCCTGAGCAGCGTACTGTCTGAGAGCGGGTCGAAAGCGGCAGAGGAGCCGGTGGTCCTGGGTCACAAGTACGCGCACGCGCAGCCCAAGGGACTGCCGGACGAGACGGCCCTGGGCAAAAACCTCATGATTCAGCAGGTGGGGGAAACACCGTCACGTGCTTCCCCGAGACGCTGCTGTCGCTACGCAACCCGTACCGCGTCTACAACGAGGTGGTTGGCGGCGCGAAGCCCAACAAGAGTCCGTGGACCTACTGCGAGCAGCTGGTGGAGTGGCACATTGCCTCCATGGCCAAGCTCACCGACGTCCTTGACGTATTCGGCAACAAGACGGTGATCACCACGATTGACTACACCGATGGCATGAAGAACATCAAGGTGAAGCGGAACGGCAAGCTGGTGCAGAACTTCAGCGTCAGCGTGAAGCCGGAGGACTGGCAGGAGGAGGAGCGGGAGACGAAGCGCGGGGCCGGGCACATCATCATCATTGATGAGGCGCCTGACCCGCCGCCAGGCATGCGGCGGCTGCCCAGAGACCCGTGACGACCGAATCTCACGGCCTATACACTTCTAATCATAATTTTCTGTTATTATTTAAATGGAAGATATTACGATATTTGGATTTTGCTTTCTTGAGGCATCATTTTAAGACCGGGCATTTTATACCTTTTGGTTTTTCTGAGCTTTACTCTTTCCGAGACTGCCAGGTGTACACGGAATATCGCCGTAAAAGGGACTCAATAATATCAAGGGCACAGCTCCAAAGACAGCTCGAAATCTACGAGAATAGAAGTTGAAAGTGCATCAAATGAGATAGGAGAGTTATGATCTTTCAGTTTTATTCAATAAATTGACCACTCCACACCTGGACTTTTCGGATAAACATTTGAACCCATTACGCTCATATAATCTGCATCAGCTAATTAAACAAATACTATAACTACATTTTATGAGTATATTGGAAGTTCAGGTGAGAAAATCATTTTCTGCGATTCTGTATTCAAGGTACTTAAAGGCCAATGGTTAGCAGAATCGGCTTTCCATTCCAGGTTTTTAATTCTAGAAGCCCGTGGATCAAGACGATTATTTTCTGTCTTGGCGAGGAAGTGAAGATGTTTGACAAATAAGACCACAGACTATTCGAGTTCGGTCACGGGTGAAGTAGCTAAGGCCATCTTTAAGTAGAGCTGATGAAGTACTTAACAGCTCAAGACGGGTGGCCCTTGCAGCGAACTTGAGATTTGTTTCGGAAAAAGCAGGTCACAATGAAGTTGGACTACTATCAAGTTCTGGAGCTGCAGCAAACTTCCGACCCGAAGATAATCAAAGATGCTTACCTGCGATTGGCCACTAAGTGAGTCGCAAGGACAAATAATTGAAATTGGAGCGTTCTTGATCGAGATTGATAACTGACCAGAATGTCTGATGAAGATTGAGTTGAGCTGATCAGAATGTCTGATGAAGAGTGCGTTGAGCTGATCAGAATGTCCGGTGAAGAGTGCGTTGAGCTGACCAGAATGCCGGTGAAGAATGCGTTAAGCTGACCAGAATGTCTGATGAAGATTGAGTTGAGCTGATCAGAATGTCTGATGAAGAGTGAGTTGAGCTGACTAGAATGTCCGGTGATGAGTGCGTTGAGCTGACCAGAATGTCTGATGAAGAGTGAGTTGAGCTGACCAGAATGTCTGATGAAGAGTGAGTTGAGCTGACCAGAATGTCCGGTGAAGAGTGCGTTGAGCTGACCAGAATGTCCGGTGAAGAATGCGTTAAGCTGACCAGAATGTCTGATGAAGAGTGAGTTGAGCTGACCAGAATGTCTGATGAAGAGTGAGTTGAGCTGATCAGAATGTCTGATGAAGAGTGAGTTGAGCTGACCAGAATGTCTGATGAAGATTGAGTTGAGCTGACCAGAATGTCTGATGAAGAGTGCGTTGAGCTGACCAGAATGTCTGATGAAGAGTGCGTTGAGCTGACCAGAATGTCTGATGAAGAGTGCGTTGAGCTGACCAGAATGTCTGATGAAGAGTGCGTTGAGCTGACCAGAATGTCTGATGAAGAGTGCGTTGAGCTGACCAGAATGTCTGATGAAGAGTGAGTTGAGCTGACCAGAATGTCCGGTGAAGAGTGAGTTGAGCTGACCAGAATGTCCGGTGAAGAGTGCGTTGAGCTGACCAGAATGTCTGATGAAGAGTGAGTTGAGCTGACCAGAATGTCCGGTGAAGAGTGAGTTGAGCTGACCAGAATGTCTGATGAAGAGTGAGTTGAGCTGACCAGAATGTCCGGTGAAGAGTGCGTTGAGCTGACCAGAATGTCCGGTGAAGAGTGCGTTGAGCTGACCAGAATGCCTTATTACTCGTAGTTTGCAGTGGCTTTGGTACTGCAAAAATTGTGACAACAGTCTATCCACAGCCGGCGAGGATCCAAGCAGTCATGCCTGTTCCACTGATGCACTCTCGCAAACGAATACGAGGCTTATGCATGCAGGCACACGTTCACACAGGTTGTATAGCGACTCCGGTTCTCATTGTCAGGCATGTATGCCTCAGGGGCTAGGGCTAACCGCAGAGCTATTCTGCTCTCCTCCAAAAACTGCAATGCTAGGAGTCAAATTTCACGAGTGTTTTGTAGCGACCAGATAGTCCAATTAGGGGTCTGTGACTGTGACTCACTGACTAACCAAACTAACAAATTGTGATTAATAACAAACAAACAGTCAGTTATGGAAATTTAAATATTTCATTCATGCGAAATCGCGAATACAAGTTGCAGATTCGGTGTTATTATGCTACTGTCAATAGTGTTTAACTAATGTACGCGTATTCAAGCGTCGCTTTTATTCCTCAATGCGTAAATTCTTCTATTCTATCTCGATCTCAAGCAGCACCTGTAAACCAGAAATCAATTTGCGTTTCAACCCTGATTATCAGCTTCCCATTGCCTCACTCCGACCAAATCACTCCCTTGCCAATCTGGCACCAAGGTGGCACCCGGAGAACAACCCGGACAACAAGGCGGAGGCTGAGCGGCACTTCTTCCGCATCAGCGAGGCCTTCCAGATTCTGTACTGCAACGAAAAACGCAAACGCTACCTGCAGTGCCTTTTGAAGTCTAACGCACAGGACCTCGAAAAGAACGACGTTAAATCCAAGGAGTCGCGAGTCAAGCAGGAATCCACCATGGAACTGGACCAGTTAACCGAGGAATTCGAGACGGCACTCAGGAAGAACTTCCTCAGCGAGAAGTCGGAGAGCGGAGAGGCGCTCTCTTTCCCGTCCAACCTAATCTCTCTGCGGGATCCGTACAAAGTGCACGTCGAGGCCGTCTGCAACTCGCCGTCTGACCTCAGCGACCGGGCCTTCTGCGAGCAGCTGGTGCAGCGGCACATCGCCAAGGGCACCCGTCACACCAAGAATGTGGACCCGTTCGGCAACAAGATTGAAATTACCACCGTGCAGTCAACTGGCGGTGAGATGACCCTTAATGTAACCCGCAACGGCAAGGAGGTGGACATGAGAATCAAGGGGCTGACCACCAAGTTGACCAACGTCTCCAAGGCAATGACAGTCTCGGTTGGTCCCATATCGCAGCGCGGTGGTGGTCCCAGCTCACAGCATGGTGGTCCCAGCTCGCATCATGGTGGTCCCAGCTCGCACCACGGTGGTCCCAGCTCGCACCACGGTGGTCCCAGCTCGCACCATGGTGGTCCCAGCTCGCACCACGGTGGTCCCAGCTCGCACCGCGGTGGTTCGCACAAAACAACATCCGTGTTGACAACAAAAAGTACCAAGACTAACAAGTGAATGGTGGAGGACAGCCAAAAGTTATAAAGGATTTGGAACTGGAAGATAAGAGAGCAAAGTCTGCTTACGACGAGTGCTTTTGATCGGTGCACTCTCATTTTCTAACTCTCACTCGACCTGCAAACCAAATTTCCGGACACCGAACCTCTGTTATTAAAAGCGTTTTAAAAAGAATAATTCATTTCAATTCACTGAGCTTCAGTAGCATTGAAGATTTTTTTTGTTTATAAGGTCAACCCAAGACATTTTAGTTCAAAAAAATATACAGATCTTGATTTTGCACTAAACCAACAATCCTTTTCAACACTCGCTACGACACCTTACGACATGTGCTAATTAAAGTATTTTAGCTCGCGCAAGCGTAGTCTATGGCACAACCGTATTTGCGTGCATATTCTGGAAAGCACACAAGTGATGCTAATTAGAATAGTAAGATTAGCAAAGACGAAACCATGTCCAACCCCGAGGACTTTTACGCCATTCTGGAGGTGCCTCCATCGGCCACGGCCCAGGAGATTAAGGAGGCGTACAAGCGACTGGCACTAAGGTGAGATTTTACTGTTCCGTACCTCATACCAAAGAGAAGTAAAGATGACATTGTGAATGCTAGATGTCAGTAAAGTGCGTCAGAATGACAAAAGGCGAAGTACCTGTAAGAATGTCAGCAGGGTGTACGAAAGGCTCGTAATTAAGACTCGAGAAATGTATCAATTAAGTGCCAGCAAAGCACCAGAAAAAGATGAGTTCAGCAAGATGCGCTGAAAAGGCGGAAAACGGTCATTGCCAACCCCAACTCACCCGCGCACTGCACTTCGCACCACTGCTCCAGGTGGCACCCGGACAAGAACCCGAACAACCGACCGGAGGCCGAGCTGCGATTCCGCAAGCTGTCCGAGGCCTACCAAGTGCTGTCGGACCCGAGCCGCCGGGCGGACTATGACCGCACTCGCCGCAGCTCCCACGGTCCGCGGCCGGGTGGCGGCAGCTTCAGGTGGAGCAGCACGACAGCCGAGCAGCTGCACCGGAACCTCTGGAGCGCCTTCCGCGACCCGTTCTTCGTCTATAACGAAGTGTTCAGCAGTGCCGGCGTCGGCAACGATGGAATTGTCGGGCAGTTCAGCGCGGTCAGCGAGACGACCACGGAAGACGGGCAGGGCAACCGGACGGTCGTCAGAACGACAGTCGAGAACGGGGTAAAGGTGACGACGGTGTTCAAAAACGGCGAGCAGACGGAGCAGACCACCACGGCTCTGAACCAGCTGGCTCGGCGCTGAGCTGAAATCAAATCATCAAGTATCAACTGACTACTGGAAGTAGCCTGAGCAGCGTTTCTGTTAACTTTTACCAATTTCATTTAATAAAAATAGCCTTCGTTTTGCATTCAAAACTGCCGATTTGAATGAGAAAACCAAAATGCACTCTATGGCAAGAATTCGATCCCGAGTCCGTATATAGATTTGAGACAAAATCTGGAAGCTGATCCGCACTCTGACAGCAAGATTCATGGCCGAGGATTTCTACTACGAGGTGCTGGGCGTGTCGGGCTTGTCCAGCAAGCAGAGCATCGAATCTGCCTACAGACAGCTGCGTGAGCGGTGAGTTCTCGCCTGCTTTGAAAAGCTTTGACATATTAGAACTAATATTCAATTTAGATTAGCTGTCCGTGCTACACTACTAAATCTATAATTAGCTAGATAAGCATTCCACTCCGTAATTCCAGCTGGCATATTGGCTAGATTCGCAATCCACTCCGTACTTCTAGCTGGTATACTGGCTAGATTCGCAATCCACTCCGCAATTTCAGCTAGCATGTTGGCTGGATTAGCAATCCACTCCGCAATTTCAGCTAGCATGTTGGCTGGATTAGCAATCTACTCCGCAATTTCAGCTAGCATGTTGGCTGGATTAGCAATCTACTCCGCAATTTCAGCTAGCATGTTGGCTGGATTAGCAATCTACTCCGTAATTCCAGCAGGCATATTGGCAAGATTAGCAATCCACTCTGTAATTTCAGATGGCACCCTAGCAACAACCCTGGCAACGAGTACGAGGCGTCAAGGCGCACACAGCAGATCTACCAGGCCTACATGACCCTGGCCGAGCCCTACCGAAGACAAACCTACGACGGACTGCGAAGCAACCAATACTTCAGGCAGAGACTGCGGGACCACTGCAGCGGCTGGGCCGGCCATCTGGGCTACGACTCGACCCGGCGTGACCTGAACTACAACGACTCGACTGCGCGCCTTATCCAGGAGTTCGCGCCAACCGTGCTGCTGCTATTCTATCCAGTGGAGCCCAGCGTGTCGATGCCCGCCTACCGCGGCTCGATGCCGTTCGGTCAGACGCAGGCGCCGATGATGCACCAGCAGCGCCCAATGAGCTTCGGTGCGCCGAAAAGCTTTTCGGGCGTTCCCAAGCTTATGGGCTCGGCCATGGTCGGCGGCCTGGCTGGCGGCCTCGCCGGCGGCCTGGCCAGGAGCGGCCCCAATATTGGCATTCCGAAGTGGGGTGGCCTGTCCAGGGCTGGCCTGTCCAGGGGTGGCCTGTCCAGGGGTGGCCCGTCCAAGGATGGCCTGTCCAGAGGGCTGTTCGTGGGCGGCTTGCTCGGGGGACTGTTCAGAGGAGGCCTGTCTGGGGGCGGCCGGTCGTGGGGCGCTAAGCCTCGGCGCGCCAAGCCGTGGATTGCCAACAGAATGATGCAGCCCAGATGCTCCCCAGACGAGGAGGACGACGATGATCAAGATGAGAGCGATCACGACATGGATCACGATCAATTCGATCACGATATGAGCCATGACTTATTTGATCACGGTATGAGCCATGACCAGTTCGATCACGGTATGAGCAATGACCAGTTTGATCACGGCATGAGCCATGACCAGTTCGATCACGGTATGAGCCATGACCAGTTCGATCACGGTATGAGTCATGACCAGTTTGATCACGGCATGAGCCATGACCAGTTCGATCACGGTATGAGCCATGACCAGTTCGATCACGGTATGAGCCATGACCAGTTTGATAACGGTATGAGCCATGACCAGTTTGATCACGGTATGAGCCATGACCAGATCGATCACGGTATGAGCCATGACCAGTTTGATCACGGTATGAGCCATGACCAGTTCGATCACGGTATGAGCCATGACCAGTTCGATCACGGTATGAGCCATGACCAGTTCGATCACGGTATGAGCCATGACCAGTTCGATCACGGTATGGACTATAATGGCGACTTTGATGGTGGCTTCGACGGAGGAGCAGACTGACAAAAATCAACGCAGTGACCAGCAGCTGACCAAACTGTGACTTTCATTTTATTATTCATTTGAGTGCCGAAAAATATAAAATCTATTCTGAGAAGTCATGTTTCAGGAACGACTGTACATTGTGGTGGGGCAGGGAAGGTCGGGAGCGAGTGTACGTTAGGGTGAGGCAGAGAACGCCGGGAGCGAGTGAAAATTGGGGTGAGAGAGGGAAAATCGGAAGTGTACAATGGGGTTGGGCAGGGAGGGCCGGGAGCGAGTGTACATTAGGGTTGGGCAGGGAGGGCCGGGAGCGAGTGTACATAGGGGTTGGGCAGGGAGGGCCGGGAGCGAGTGTACATTAGGGTTGGGCAGGGAGGGCCGGGAGCGAGTGTACATTAGGGTTGGGCAGGGAGGGCCGGGAGCGAGTGTACATTGGGGTTGGGCAGGGAGGGCCGGGAGCGAGTGTACATTAGGGTTGGGCAGGGAGGGCCGGGAGCGAGTGTACATTGGGGTTGGGCAGGGAGGGCCGGGAGCGAGTGTACATTAGGGTTGGGCAGGGAGGGCCGGGAGCGAGTGTACATTGGGGTTGGGCAGGGAGGGCCGGGAGCAAGTGTACATTGGGGTTGGGCAGGGAGGGCCGGGAGCGAGTGTACATAGGGGTTGGGCAGGGAGGGCCGGGAGCGAGTGTACATTAGGGTTGGGCAGGGAGGGCCGGGAGCGAGTGTACATTAGGGTTGGGCAGGGAGGGCCGGGAGCGAGTGTACATTAGGGTTGGGCAGGGAGGGCCGGGAGCGAGTGTACATTGGGGTTGGGCAGGGAGGGCCGGGAGCGAGTGTACATTAGGGTTGGGCAGGGAGGGCCGGGAGCGAGTGTACATTGGGGTTGGGCAGGGAGGGCCGGGAGCGAGTGTACATTAGGGTTGGGCAGGGAGGGCCGGGAGCGAGTGTACATTGGGGTTGGGCAGGGAGGGCCGGGAGCAAGTGTACATTGGGGTTGGGCAGGGAGGGCCGGGAGCGAGTGTACATAGGGGTTGGGCAGGGAGGGCCGGGAGCGAGTGTACCTTGGGGTTGGGCAGGGAGGGCCGGGAGCGAGTGTACATTGGGGTTGGGCAGGGAGGGCCGGGAGCGAGTGTACATTGGGGTTGGGCAGGGAGGGCCGGGAGCGAGTGTACCTTGGGGTTGGGCAGGGAGGGCCGGGAGCGAGTGTACCTTGGGGTTGGGCAGGGAGGGCCGGGAGCGAGTGTACCTTGGGGTTGGGCAGGGAGGGCCGGGAGCGAGTGTACATAGGGGTTGGGCAGGGAGGGCCGGGAGCGAGTGTACCTTGGGGTTGGGCAGGGAGGGCCGGGAGCGAGTGTACCTTGGGGTTGGGCAGGGAGGGCCGGGAGCGAGTGTACCTTGGGGTTGGGCAGGGAGGGCCGGGAGCGAGTGTACATAGGGGTTGGGCAGGGAGGGCCGGGAGCGAGTGTACCTTGGGGTTGGGCAGGGAGGGCCGGGAGCGAGTGTACATTGGGGTTGGGCAGGGAGGGCCGGGAGCGAGTGTACATAGGGGTTGGGCAGGGAGGGCCGGGAGCGAGTGTACCTTGGGGTTGGGCAGGGAGGGCCGGGAGCAAGTGTACCTTGGGATGAGGCAGGGAAGGCCTGGAACGAGTGCATGCTAGCAAATGGTTACGATTAGAGCTATTCGAGTTTAATTTATTTAGCTTGCAATATGTAGTTAATGTTTACAGCTAAGATTACTGTTTAGACATTTATGAGATAAACCGATAAGTACTTATATGAGAAAGTGGTTAAACAGTTATAAGCTCGGCAGGGCAGCTGTCCTCCAACTGTCCCAATTACTGTATTACGGGGTCTTATGCTAGGACACCTTTTTCCTGCAGTTCTGAGATCAAATAAGCAAAGAAATGATTTAAGTTAAATTTTTCAAAAAACGATCTGATGTATTTTTGAGTATGCCAGCGCAATGACCATCATCAGTGAGAGCGGTGTGTGCTAACAGGTTCAGCAATTGTTAGAATTTCAATGAACTGATGTTCAGTTTAAAAGCACTGCAATCGAAAACAATAAACTGGTCGTTATAAAAAGGGGAGCAGACGGGGTCGCGAGGTCAGAGGGGTAAAATAGGCGGGAAGCGCTCTGTCAGACAAGTTCCGCTGTGGCCAATAGACTGCGCCACGAGGCAGTAAAAGCAGCAACTAGAATGGGATAAAATTGGGAATAAAATGTCGCAAAGTAACACTTAGACTAAAGATTGAACAAATGGCGATTGAATAGTGTTAGGCAGTTTAGAATAAATAAATTAAAACAGGTTCAGCATTCGCTCCGCTCGGTGCGTCTCTTCAGCAGTCAGGATGGGATGGCGGTGGCTGCGGTCCAGCAGCTTCGCCACCTGGTCGGGGAAGCCCAGCTTCGCCAGCACGGAGCGGCACTGCGGGTCCGGCGCTGAAAAGGGTGGGTAAGGAGAGTGTATGGGGTGGTGGGGAGTGTACATTGATGTGGTGGGGAGTGTACATTGGGGTGGTGGGAGTGCACATTGGGGTGGTGGGAGTGCACATTGGGGTGGTGGGGAGTGTACATTGGGGTGATGGGGAGTGTACATTGGGGTGGTGGGGAGTGTACATTGATGTGGTGGGGAGTGTACATTGGGGTGGTGGGGAGTGTACATTGGGGTGGTCGGGAGCGTACATTGGGGTGGTGGGAGTGCACATTGGGGTGGTGGGAGTGCACATTGGGGTGGTGGGTAGTGTACATTGGTGGTCGGGAGCGTACATTGGGAGGGACCGTTCCAATCAACACAAACTCACAAGCGGAGTCAGCTTCCGTCTCAGAAGCTGCTTCAGCATTCGGTCGCGGCTCCATCAGATTTGTGAAAATTCTCAGGCTCAGCTGCGGCAGAGGCAGTTCCGGTTGACTCTGAAATGAATTTAACATTGGCCTTAGTGATATACTTGCTTCTGTATCAATTCAATAAAAAATGCTTAAATAAATCTGATTTAATACTTTGTAAGGCTTTAAAATTTAGGTTCTAAATGTAAGGTGCACAACGAAGGCTCCAGGACTGGCACAAGGCTCCAAGGACTGGTACAGGGAAGGCTCCAAGGACTGGTACAGGGAAGGCTCCAAGGACTGGTACAGGGAAGGCTCCAAGGACTGGTACAGGGAAGGCTCCAAGGACTGGTACAGGGAAGGCTCCAGGACTGGCACAGGGAAGGCTCCAGGAATGGCAGTCGCTCACCAGGCAGTCGCGCACACGCAGCAGGAGGGCTTCCCGAGGCAGCAGCGCCAGTCGGGCGGCCGCCCCTCCGTCAGCGGCGTTGACCAGAGCGGCCAGGGCGGCGGGCCGCAGAACGGACTCGGCGGGCAGGCAGGGGTCCAGCGAGGACTCCAGCAGCGGCAGCAGCTGCGGCCGCGCCAACAGCAGGCGGTCGGCTCGGTCAGCTCCGCCAGCCAGCAGGTTGCGCAGCGCCTCCAGCGCTTTGCAGCAGGCGGCGGCGTCTGCGGTGGCGTCACCAGTTGCGATGGTCGCCGAAGGCTCCAGTTGGGTGCGCGGCAGCTGCAGCTCGTCCAGCATGGCGGCCAGGAGCTGCGGCAGTCGGTCGGCCAGCAGCTGCCAAGCGGCGCTGTCGCCGCAGTCGTAGGCGGCGTTGGCCAGCGCCCAGGCCAGGCTCAGGCGGAGACTTCGCTGCCGGGTCGGCGCGGGCAGGCAGCAGTCGGCCAGGAGGTTGAGCAGCAGCGACAGGCAGGACTCGGTGAGCAGGCGGTGGCGGCAGGGCGAGTGCGGCAGCAGCAGATTGCCGGTCAGGGCCACGGCCGTCTCAGCCGATGCCGCAGCTCCGTCCTCGGCGACGGACCCGGCGTACCGTTGAAGGCATTCAAGGGCGAAGTCGGCCAGGCCGGGGTCGGCAAACAGCTGCAGGAGGCTGTCGGCACAGCGGGACAGCGCGTGCAGCAGCAGCAGCAGCGCCGAGCGGAGACTGTCAGGCGGTGGCGGCTGCTGACTCGCCGAATTCGGTAAAGTCGCCGCCGACGCGGTGGCAGTTGAGGAGAGCGCGGAGACCAGCTGCAGCAGCTGGGAGCGGAGCGGCACGCCGGGCTGCCTGGGCCACACGGGCGACAGCAGGGCGGCCAGGCGGAGCAGGCGGGGCAGCAGCGGCCGGCAAGCGGCCTCCGCCGGCAGCCGCTCCAGAAGGCCGTCAAGCAGCAGGCAGTCGCAGTGGGCGATGGAGTCCAGCGGGACACAGCCGGTCTGCAGCAGGAGTTGCATTTTGTATGAGCAGGATGAATATGGCGAGTAGAATGAATAGCAGTATGACTATTAGTAAGAGCAGAAAGTATGACAAGCAGTGCGAGTAGCAGCACGAGCAGTAGTATGAGAAGTAGTATAAGCCGCTTATAAGAGCATTAGTATGAGAAGTAGTATAAGCCGCTTATAAGAGCATTAGTATGAGAAGTAGTATAAGCCGCTTATAAGAGCAGTAGTATGAGAAAAAAGTATGAGCATTAGAATGAGCAGTAGTACGGGTAGTAGTATGAGCAGGCAGTAGTATGAGCAGTAGTATTATGAGCAGCATGCATGTCACGGTTAGGGGATTAGCTCATGAGAATGGGATTAGCTCATGAAAATGGGATGAGCTCATGAGAATGGGATTAGTTAATGAGAATGGGATTAGCTCATGAGAACGGGATTAGCTCATGAGAATGGGATTATCAATAGCAGCATGCATGTCACGGTCAGGGGATTAGCTCGTGAGAATGGGATTATCAATAGCAGCATGCATGTCACGGTCAGGGGATTAGCTCATGAGAATGGGATTATCAATAGCAGCATGCGTGTTACGGTTAGGGGATTAGCTCATGAGAATGGGATTAGCTCATGAGAATGGGATTATCAATAGCAGCATGCATGTCACGGTCAGGGGATTAGCTCATGAGAATGGGATTATCAATAGCAGCATGCGTGTCACGGTCAGGGGATTAGCTCATGAGAATGGGATTATCAATAGCAGCATGCATGTCACGGTCAGGGGATTAGCTCATGAGAATGGGATTATCAATAGCAGCATGCATGTCACGGTCAGGGGATTAGCTCATGAGAATGGGATTATCAATAGCAGCATGCGTGTCACGGTCAGGGGATTAGCTCATGAGAATGGGATTATCAATAGCAGCATGCATGTCACGGTCAGGGGATTAGCTCATGAGAATGGGATTATCAATGGCAGCATGTGTGTCACGGTCAGGGGATTAGCTCATGAGAATGGGATTATCAATAGCAGCATGCAAACCCAGCTGGCTGACTCACCCAGAAGACAATGGCCAGGGTGTCCAGGCTGAGGCAGCGCCAGGCCAGCGGCACGGCCTCCGAGCGGCTCTGCACGCGGCGCACCGCGTCCGGCAGCACGCGATGAAGCAGAGCGTCCTGCAGGCGACTTCCGGCAGCACCGACGGCGGCGCGATGTCCAGCGGCGAGGGCAAGGCACATGCCAGCGAGGCAGCGAATCCCCGTGGAGCTGCGGAAAGGAGTCGGGGACGTCATAACATTGTGAGTAGTATTGGGCAGTGACGTCACCTGGATTGGAAACAGTACTGAATGGCCTATCATCGGCAGAACGTTATGCATAATCAAGATTTCAAATAGATGACGTCATTGCCAATAGTGATTGGATTCCACTGACAAATTTAAAGATAAAAATATTCAATAGACGGCTGCGGGCACACTGACGCAACGCATTCGGCCACAACCAGCGCTGAGCACGCACAAAGTGCGCCAATACTGTAAACAGGCACGCACACAGTGTGTACAGCAACCCTGAATTTCTTATTGCTGGGCATGTACGAATCCCCATGGCACGACCCCAGAAGTCAAACGCGTCTACCGCTGAGCTGTTCCGCTCCCAATGCAAATATGAATGAAAAGCTGGAGCAGCCAGAAGATCTCTGTGCTCACAATCTGGGCTGCAGCAGCTGGATGACTGTGTCCAGCAGTCTGCAGTCGGCTGTCCCGCCAGTCTCTTCTTCCAGAAGCCGGCCGGCAGCGTCGGGCACCCGCCAGCACAGCATGGCCAGCAGGCGCAGGCAGCTCAGCAGGTGGCCGCCATCGTCACGCCGTCGACGGCCGAAGCTCCTCTGCGGACGCGCGGGTCCGGCCAGCAGCAGCGGCGCCAGCGAGTCCACGGCGCCGTGGGCGTACAGGTGGAAGGCGGCGGCCTTGTCGGTGGCGACTGCGGCCAGCAGGGACAGCAGGTGATCGTGCGGGCCCGGCAAGGGCAACAGGCTGAGCAGGAAGTTCAGCGAGCTCACCTGCGGGACAGGGGGTGGCAGCAATGCAGCTGCTCGTGGGTGACGGTTGGTGTCTTAAAAGCAGACAGACAAACAGACAGACAAACATTAAGACAGAGACAGACAGACAAACAGACAGACAAACATTAAGACAGAGACAGACAGACAGACAGATCGACAGACAGACACAGACAGACAGACAGACAGACAGACAGACAGACAGACAGACAGACAGACAGACAGACAGACAGACAGACAGACAGACAGACAGACAGGCAGACAGACAGACAGGTAGACAGACAGACAGACAGACAGACAGACAGGTAGACAGACAGACAGACAGACAGACAGACAGACAGACAGACAGACAGACAGACAGAAAGACAGACAGACAGACAGACAGACAGGCAGACAGACAGTACCTGAGTCAGGCACTCGGCCCCGGTGTCGGGCAGCTCAGCCAGCGCGGGCTCCCAGTAGGCCAGCTGCGGCTCAGGCGGGCCGGTCAGCAGCTGCTGGGCGCTGACCAGAGTTCGCAGGGTCCGCAGGGCCGCCTGGCACAGCCGGGGCCGCCGCAGCCTCGGCAGCTTCTGCTGCTGCTGCAGCCGCTGCTCCCACAGCTGAGTCTCGCGGGCTCCGGCCACGGCGGACTGCAGGGCGACGGCGGCAGCGCCGGCGGCCAGGGCCGCAGCCCGGGCGCGGCAGTCGGCCAGACAGAGGCTGTTCAGCAGCGCCAGCAGCTGCTCGCACAGCGCGGCAGAGAAATTTTCTGACTCCGCCTTGTTGGCCTCCGCCAGGGATGACAGCAGGCTGGGGGAGGGGAGGCGAATATCGGTCACGTGCCATTCCTGTCTGCCTGTGCCATTCCTGTGTCTCCCCGTGCCATTCCTGTGTCTCCCGTGCCATTCCTGTGTCTCCCCGTGCCATTCCTGTGTCTCCCGTGCCATTCCTGTGTCTCCCCGTGCCATTCCTGTGTCTCCCGTGCCATTCCTGTGTCTCCCCGTGCCCGGTGTCTCCCCGTGCCATTCCTGTGTCTCCCGTGCCATTCCTGTGTCTCCCGTGCCATTCCTGTGTCTCCCGTGCCATTCCTGTGTCTCCCGTGCCATTCCTGTGTCTCCCGTGCCATTCCTGTGTCTCCCCTGCCATTTCTGTGTCTCCCCGTGCCATTCCTGTGTCTCCCGTGCCATTCCTGTGTCTCCCGTGCCATTCCTGTGTCTCCCGTGCCATTCCTGTGTCTCCCGTGCCATTCCTGTGTCTCCCCTGCCATTCCTGTCTCCCGTGCCATTCTGGGGCTCCCTGTGCCATGCTCGGGCTCCCTGTGCCATTCTGGGGCTCCCTGTGCCATGCCGGGGCTCCCTGTGACATGCTGGGGGCCCCTGTGCCATCGCGAGAATTTCAGTAAAAAGCTTCCACAGCAACAGCAGCGGCTCACTAGTCTAACAGACGAAAGTCATTTCTGGCCAGGGCCTCTCGCTTCCTGTCCTCGTAGCCGATGAGGTAGTTGGACAGCTCCCTGAAAGTGGAGAGGAAGATAGATAGATAGATAGACACTAAGACAGCCAGACAGACAGACAGACAGACAGACAGACAGACAGACAGACAGACAGACAGACAGGCAGACAGACAGACAGACAGACAGAGACAGGCAGACAGAGACAGACAGACAGACAGACAGACAGACAGACAGACAGACAGACAGACAGACAGACAGACACACAGACAGACAGACAGGCAGACAGCAGTCTCACCTGAGCGCCCTCAGGCGGTCCTCAGCAGACAGCTGGGGCCGCTCCAGACGAGCCACAATTGGATCCAGCATTTCCAACCGCTGCCGCCTCCGCTGATGCTTTGGCTACTGAGGCTGATAGCAGGAGGCATGAAGATGAATGTGAGCTTTACCTGGTATCTGACTGGAGTGGATTAAATCAGCTAGCTAAAATAAACCCTAAATCATTTTTGCTGCATTGCCTTGAACTCTAAGTTCGCAGGCCTATAAACTAAATAATGAAAGACAACAAAAGTTGCAAAAGCAGCAAAGACCAGAAGACGCGTTCATATAAAAACCGTGGGCACACAAAGCTGCCGCAGAAATTTTACTTGAGACTCGCTCAGCCAAAAAACGACTGAGATGACGCCAGTGACTGCACCTGAGATTCAGGATACTAAAAAACCTGAAGAAAAAGTTTGAATTGCTGAGCACAGAAGCAAATTGTGATTAGATTTTCCTGAATATGAATCTGCAATGTCTGCAACATCTTTTCTTCCGGCCGCGCGCCAGCAGCAACAGCAGAAGAAGCAGCACGGGCGGCAGCAGCAGCGCCAAAGAAGGATGCGCGCCGGAGGCCCGAATCGATGCAGGCGACCGCTGAAGCCGCTCTGCAAGGACGCGCCGACCCTGCAGCGACATCAGCAAGTAGGAGGAGGCGGCGCTGGCGGCCACCCCGGTGAGATGCAGCTCGCAGACTCCGCCAGCCACGCTGCCGACTACCAGCGGCCTCCGGGACGGCGGCGTTGGAAGCGACTGGCGGCCGAAGCAGCCGAGGCGCGGGTGCTGAGCCGTCAGAAGGGCCGCCAGCAGACGCGAGTCCAAGACAAAATCCAGGAATCCGATTCTGCCGCAGGCGAACACTGTGAGTGGGTGAGAGGGAGAGGGTGAGAGGGAGATGGGTGAGAGGGAGAGGGTGAGAGTGGGAGAGGCGGTGAGGGAAAGCGGTGAGAGTGGGAGAGAGAGACCGGGGGTGAGAATGAGAGGGTGAGAGTAGGGGGTGAGAGGGAGAGAGGTGAGAGTGGGAGAGGGGATAAGAGGGAGATGGGTGAGAGGGAGATGGGTGAGAGGGAGAGGTGAGTGAGGAGGGGGTGAGAGGGAAAGTGAGAGGGGATGAGAGTGGGAGAGGGGGTGAGAGGGAGAGGTGAGTGGGGAGGTGGTGGGAGGGAAAGTGAGAGGGGATGAGAGTGGGAGAGGGGGTGAGAGGGAGATGTGAGTGGGGAGGTGGTGGGAGGGAAAGTGAGGGGGTGGGCGAGTGCGAGAGGGGATGAGAGTGAGAGAGGGGGTAAGAGGGAGTTGAGCACGCCCCCTTACACAAATCCCTCAAGTTCCGCAGCAAGGCGGCAAAACTTTGGACTGGGGCAGGCGATGCTGAGCTGACAACTCATAGGGGCCGAACATGCGATTCGCGACCAAGAGGGCCTGCAGCCCCCAGGGCACGGAGAGTGCAAGGCGGGCATGCAAGCAGACGCCGGAGCAACTGCGGCAACTCACTCACCCTGCTCCAGGGCCAGGTCGAACATCAGCGGGCGGCTTCGCCGGCGAACCTTCGAACTTCGGCGACCGGTAAGTCGACTGGCTCGCCAGGGCGCCAGGAGGTCCAGCAGGAGCTGCCGGTGCTCCAGCAGGGCGCGGCCGCACAGCTGGGCCATCCGGCGACGCAGGCCGAGTGAAGGCGGAGCGCAGCCGGACTGAGGGGTGCGTGCGGTGTTGCTGTGGGATGCGCACTGAGAGCGCAGGATTCTGCGGCCCACCGCAGGGCTACTGGCTAAGTTAATTAACAAGTTCCCAGCGGATTACTCGTTATGTTTATCAGTTGGCTTAGCAGGAAAAACAAGACTGGATTAGACAGACAACACGGGATGCTTCCCAGAAAATCCGACTGCTCTTTGCTTACAGATAATACCGCTAACGCCTTAACTGGCCTATCAACTGGGATTTCCTTAGACTAAACTACTAATAGTAGCGTAAAAGAAAATCTGCGTTACCAAAATGATGCTCCTAAATTATGCCCCTAGATAGATAGATAGATAGATAGATAGATAGATAGATAGATAGATAGATAGATAGATAGATAGATAGATAGACAGATAGATAGATAGATAGACAGATAGATAGATAGATAGATAGATAGATAGATAGACAGATAGATAGATAGATAGACAGATAGATAGATAGATAGATAGATAGATAGATAGATAGATAGATAGATAGATAGACAGATCAAGCAGTTCCCCATCAGTATGAAACAAGGTGCCATAGCAACTCTCACGGCTTCAATAAAAGTCGCATAGAGTATCTGGTGCGTGAGGTGGTAGCCCCGAGCTCCATCTCCGTGCAGCATCAGCCTGAGGCAGCTGGAGTCGAACCGGCACCGGTCTTTGTTCCTGTGCACATCGAGCAGGCACTGGTCGCTGCGGGACTCTGTGAATTCCTCTGCAAATGGCGCACAGGTGGCACAGTGTATTGGCATGAGGGATCTGCCAATACTGTACACAGACACGCACTCAGGATGTACACTTTCTGTGCATTGAGGGGTTGGCCGTAAAAGTTTGAATTGTACAACACACATTGGAATTCCAGTAGTAACCAGTAGTAAACAATGAAGTTTTTAAACATTTTTAAGTGTAAATAGACATTAAAAATTTACCTTTCAGTTTGGCTTCATCAACTGCTCCTTCTGAATTCCAGTTTCCAGTGTTATGCTCAGCAGTGAGCAGTTCGTATTGAACTTTTGGCCTCCAACTGCTAGACAGAAGAAATCCCATGTTAGCAAAGTACACCTCATCCGATTGCTGCACCCTTGGCAAGGACTGATTGACAGTGCGACGTGAGACAAGCTGCAGTTGGAGTAGCACCTGCCGCATCTGGTCTGGCAAGGTGGGCTCTGTGGCTAGCAGGTGTTCCAGTGCACCTAAAAGATTGAATTTTTACAAGTAATAGTACTTTGGCAGCAAGACGTTTTGGCAAAAATTTTGGGGCAAATCAAGTTTTGGTGAAAAGCATACAATATGAATGTATGAATAAAATTGGATTTGACAAACAATTTATATTTGTATATCATTCATTACAAAAGTAAGATTAACTATAAATAGTGTCACAAAGATACTATATTAGTAAAATGAAAATAAAAGTCAGTTATGCACTTCATTAAAACATTTAAAATATCTTATTGATTTTAATTTCAAAAGAAAAAAGTCATTAAAAGAAAATAAAATAAAACAATCAGTCCATTTTAGTAAGTTATTAACTCACTATGAAATTATAGATGGACATTTCAGGACATTTAGCCAACTACAGGAGTCAAGTTAGCGGCAAAGCTAACTTGCTTCCTTGATAGTATTGCTTCCACAGCTTCCAGAATTTGCCTCATCTTTGAAGCTGGTCTTTTTGCTATTTTGTTACTTTGTTAAATTGATGTATTTGGAGATTTACCAAAATAACCTAATATTATTGCTGAGATATCACCAAAGTGTCCATTGCCAATGTCTTGTTGGTAAAGTGACTAGTAGCCAATTTTACTTGCTTTTATCAAACAATTATAAGAATACATTAAATCAAGAATTAAAAAAGTTATTAAAAGCAAAAGTTAATTCAGATAGTTAATTATAATAAATCAAATCTAAATGATACATCTATTGCAACTTACAAAGGTTGGCAAACTCTAGCCCATATATCACATGTGGCCTACAAAGCCTCTTTTTGGCCCTGAAGTCCTTTGGAACTTTATAATAGCAATCTGGCCTACTTAGGCTTTGTCTTTTATGAGTATCTTTTCTGTTCTCTATTCTCTCTACCCTCTCATTTATTTTCTGTCTTTTCCTTTCCTCTCCTAGCTCTCTTTTCTCTTCTTTTTTCTTTTCTAACCTTTCTCCTCTCCTTACTCTTTCCTTCTCATCTTACTTCTCTCTCTATTCCTCTTTTTTCTTCCCACTCTTCTCCCTACTCCTTTCCCTTTTTTTCTATATTCCTCTTCCCACTATTCTCCCTATTCATTTTTTCTTTCATATTTTTTATCTTTTCCCTTTTCTTTTATATATATCATTTTTATCTCTGATCTTGTTTCTTATTTTTATCTTTATTCTCATTACTTTTATCTTTTTCTTTTGTCATTATTCCCTTTCTTTCAAGTTTTACCTAACCTATAATAATGATTGAGATTATTAATCTGGCCTAGCCGCCTATATGATAAAAAATTTGTGAATATCTAATTTGGCAATAATATAACTATTCTAAAATTAAATTATAACTATAAAGAACTAAAAGTAAAATATTTTATTAGGCCTAATTAATTAATTTTTAATTTTTTTTAGCTTTTATATATAATCTATAATATAAATTTGGATTTTGGATATTGATAATATTATTTTTATTTTTATAATTTATAGGCTATATCCTAAACTTATATCTAAAAATTAAATATTTTAAATCAAGTATAAAGTATCATAACAAGCATAGAGATAAATGATTTAATCCTTAGGCCTATATAAGTTTTTGCCAGTTTTAGTACTTGAGGCAACATTTTAATATTTTGATAAAAATGATAAAATAAAATTTCAATAAAGAAAATTATTAGGCCAAAGTGTAGGTGGTAAAATATAATATTTGGTTTTCTCTTACCTTCAATAGCACAAAGACCAAAAAGCCCATCAATGCTAAGTGGGTCTTGATTTTTTATGAAAAAATCTAATATTTTTATAATTAAAGGTAGTAAATACTCAAAAGAAAAATAAAATGCCATTGCTATTCAATTCAGAGTATCATTTATTGCAGACTACCAGCTGAATAGAGATAAAATAGTTTTTGAAAGTGTTAGAATTAGAGGTTTTAGTCACTGAACAACTTGATTAATGATAGTGTTAAAGTTAAATAACCTTAAAGTTCTCAGTTAAATAAACAAATTTGATATCGAATGTCAATAACAATAGTGATTATGAACACGAATATCTGCATTGTAAGAAATCACTAGCCCTAGCACCTAAGAATGAATCTAATTACTTATGACACTAAGAACTCAATGAAATGAAATGATTGTTGTGAAAAGTATAGTTTTTGCATTTTTCGATGTAAATAATATGTATAGAGAATTCATAAACTCAATTGTCATGGTCATGAGATAAGTGTGAATTATTTTACATATTGAGTCTTGAAGCAAGTGACAGTCTGCCTGCAGCGCCTGCTCGCCTGTGTGGCCCTAGCTGCTAAGTGCTAGACCTGGATTTATACCTGCTTTTTCTTTGAATTTTATAAAAATTAAAATATTCTAGATAGGAAATATTTGTGCCAATTTAAAAAAGCTTTAACTCAATAAAATAAACAAAAAAATTAACTTTTTTTTGGTGCCTTTTTGTTTTACATAAAATATACATAGAACGACGCATTTGTTATTATTGAAACGAAAATGTCCGTTTATACTGACGTAGATACAGCTAGATATAACAAATCAGAAGGCTTTATAAGCTACATGCATACGCCCTCACGAGAAGACGAATATCTATTGGTATGAATTATGCATGCTGCAGTTAAAAGAAAAAATGAGTTCAAAGAAATTTATTAGACTTTCATGTGGAACCAAACGGGAGGCCAGTGTGCACTGTCACAATTACAATGTAATAGCGCGCCTGCGAATTTTTGACACTCTCGCACAATCGTGTGTACTTGCGGTAGCACGTAGAATCTGGAATGGTGAAAGCGCAACAAAAATGGCAAACGTTGGCATACCCTTGAAGCACTAGCTTTGACGTCCGACAAACGTATCCGCCAACGATCGAGAACGTCGGTGTAATTAAGTGTAGGTAAAAGTAACACCCATTTCCCGCAATTTTTGAAGACGTCGGAAACATCGTCAACGTCTGAATGCTGCACAGTATAAGCGCGCATGCACCGGCTTTGTCAATTTTTGGCACAAGCGTGCAGGTAAATAATTACACCGAAGTCAAAGTTAACAGTGTTTAGTACCAAATAAAGTAATTCGACCATTCGATTCCCGGCAGGTGAAGCACCTTTTACTGCCGAAGTAGGACACGTCTCTTCGACTATAATTTTAATTCGACCATTTCCGATAGCCAACAGCTAGAGCTGACCTGCGCCTCTCACGCACTCCGAACAGCTTGCCATAAAACTTGGCAAATTTTGCGTGATTACGCGGCTTGTACTTCAGTTTTCGTCGCTTTGTACACCACTCATGGGATTTAATGGTTCATTTGATGGCTATTTCATCAAGCCCTGAGTGGTTCTGATCTAAGGTTGACTCTGGATGCTGTGCTCGAACCAATCTTGCCCTCATTTCCGCCAATGCGCGCTTATGGCAGACTGTTAAGAGTGCGTGCGCTCTTTTGACAGCCCCTCATAACCAAGCCAGTACGTCTCCATGCGGTGCAATAGTCACTCATTCAAATTAATAAGGGCTTGACTTTCTGTTTCCCTCTTTTGAAGCACGTCTTAAAAAGCAGCGCGCTGCGAGCGTATAACTGCAGCATACAAACAGAGCTCGATCTTTTCAACTCAATAAATCATCCGTTTTCGGGACCGAGAGAGGTCGCAGAGGAGACAAACCAGCAGCAGACTCCCCAGAGGTCTAAAACCTGTCCCTCTCCATCTCTGCGTGCATGCGGGGAGCTTTTCCATGTCCGCTCCACTGTCTGACACCGGCAGGCAGGCTGACAAACCGTCAACCATTTGAAGCAACGCCCGGCCAGAAATTGGTCGCTGCATGTCGGCTTTATTGCTGGCTGGGGGAGAGGGGAGATGGGGAAGCCTGTGCCGGGGGATCATTGTTGCCTCACTGTACAACACCGCATCCAAAAAAATTGGCTGATTGGCCATGCTGGACTGGGGGATTTTTCTTCGCGGGAGTGCATGCGGCCGGTTCAACCCTCTCCGCTTGATGGGGCTGGCTGTACGGCGACTTGGGAGGCTGTGAAGCTGGGCTTGGGGGAGAGCGGGAGACAGGGGAGAGATGGATGGAAGGGCGAGTATGCGGCGGGGCTCGCCTAGAAAGAGGCGCAGCAGTGTACGCCAGCGGCGACTGCCTCCCGCGATTCTCAAAGCTGCCCGCCAGGCCGTCTCACCGCGGCCCGTCCTTGCTCTCCAGTGCACTCTGCAGGGCCAGCAGTGCGCGCGGGCAGCAGTCTGCATGCAAGTGCCTGCTCCCCCCCCTAAAGCTCGGCTGCCACCCCAGTTTCTCTGCCCCGCCCTGCTCGAATGCCAAAACATAGCAGTCGAGAGCGGCACCCAGTCAGACTGAAGCGGAACCAGTCGCAGGCAGCTGAACTCTGCATCGCTCGCTGATATCGGAGAGGCAACTGGAGAAGGCCGATTTTCTAATAGCATTACAGTAGAAATAAACGGAGTCTATTAACTAGTAAGTTGATTGTTGTAATCGCTTGTTAGCGATATTTTTATATTCGAGTTGAGGGCTCGAACACCAGTACATAGAGCACGTCAGCTAGATAGTAGGGTCCATTGCACTGTTCTGACGTGGCTCAAGACACGAGTCTCAGGATTATAAAATCACTCAGGACAAGCTTCTCTAGGGGCCATAGTAGAGTTCTTTTAAAGGCCTAAGACACAAATCTAAGGGTGATGGCAAGGCTCAATTGACAAGAATCTCAGGGTGCTGACAAGGCTCAACTGACAAGAATCTCAGGGTGCTGACAAGGCTCAATTGACCAAGAATCTCAGGGTGCTGACAAGGCTCAACTGACTAAGAATCTCAGAACTCTCTAAAACATCTCTAAAGAGTAACCTCATGGAGTAGAGTCTCAGGGAAGTTGCTCCAAGAGTCAAAGGGCTTGCCAAGAAGCCGCAGATCTCAGGCTTCAATTCCGTCACAAAGCATCGGCTGTACAACTTGCAGATGGACAGCTGCAGGCTGTCTGTGCCCGGCTCTCGTCAGGAGGGCGGCAGGAACCGCGCCCGCAAGCAGACGTTCACGCTGGACCCACCGGAGCCACCCACGGACGAGGACTTCAAGGCAATTGTGGCGGAGGTCGAAGTGGCAG
>NIVC01003714.1:35000-81062 GCA_002269645.1 Macrostomum lignano
AACTTCGCATCCAGCGGCGGCGTCGACGGCGGGCAGATCAGCGGCAGCCGCGACGTCCTCGGGTGGCAGCGGCCGGTCCAGCCCCCTGCGACCAGCGGTGGCCCAGCAGCAGCTGCAGCAGCTGCAGCAACAGCAGCAGGAACAGCAGCAGCAGCTTGAGCAAAAGCAACAGCAGCTGGAGCTGCTGGAGCAGCAGCAGGCTGAGCAGCGTCAGCAGCTGGAGGAGAAACAGCAGCAGCTGGAGCAGCTGGAGCGGCAGCGGCAGGAGCTGCTGGCAGCTCAGCAGGAGCTGGAGGGCAGCCTGGCCAAGGAGAGACTTGAACGAGCGGCAGAAGTCGAAGAGATGCAGCGTGAAGCTGGGAGGCTCGGTGACTCGCTGGTCAGCAGCGGGCGGAGACTGGAGGCGGTGGGCGCGGAGGCCAGCCGGCTGGGTCTGGGGCTGCAAGCCGTGACCATCGCCATGGCAACGCAGCTCGAGCAGTCGGAGTCGAGAGAGCGGCGGCTGCTGGAGCGGCTGGCGAGCATTCGGGAGCAGCTGGCGGAGACATCAGACCAGCTCACCCTGATGCAGGTGAGTGCAGCAGTGCAGAGTCAGGCAGTTGCTGGTGAGACTGGGAGATTGAGAGCCACGCACCACAAAGTGACTCTCAGGTGTGACTGAGGTGTGGCTGAAGTTTTTGTAATGTTAATCAGGCGTGAATCAGGAGTGAATCAGGTGTGAATCAGGAGTGAATCAGGAGTGAATCAGGAGTGAATCAGGAGTGAATCAGGAGTGAATCAGGAGTGAATCATAAGTGAATCAGGAGTGAATCAGGAGTGAATCAGGAGTGAATCAGGAGTGAATCAGGAGTGAATCAGGAGTGAATCATAAGTGAATCAGGAGTGAATCAAGAGTGAATCAGGAGTGAATCAAGAGTGAATCAGGAGTGAATCATAAGTGAATCAGGAGTGAATCAAGAGTGAATCAGGAGTGAATCAAGAGTGAATCAGGAGTGAATCATAAGTGAATCAGGAGTGAATCAAGAGTGAATCAGGAGTGAATCAAGAGTGAATCAGGAGTGAATCATAAGTGAATCAGGAGTGAATCAAGAGTGAATCAGGAGTGAATCATAAGTGAATCAGGAGTGAATCAAGAGTGAATCAGGAGTGAATCAAGAGTGAATCAGGAGTGAATCAGGAGTGAATCAAGAGTGAATCAGGAGTGAATCAGGAGTGAATCAAGAGTGAATCAGGAGTGAATCAAGAGTGAATCAGGAGTGAATCAGGAGTGAATCAGGAGTGAATCAAGAGTGAATCAGGAGTGAATCAGGAGTGAACCAGGAGGGAATCAGGAGTGAATCAGAAGTGAATCAAGAGTGAATCAGGAGTGAATCAGTGACCTACTTCAACAACCGCAGGCTGCTAACACGCAGCTCGAACTGGAGGCCGAGCAGCTGCGCGAACGCGCCCAGTCGGAAGCGTTGGCGGCATCAGCGGCGCTGGCCGCGGCCGAAGCTGACGCAGCCGCGATCCGAGAGGCGGCTGCACAGGCAGCGGACGCAGCGGAGGCGGCAGTGGCCGCGGCAAGCGAGGAGGCGGAGCGTCGACTGTCCACGGCGCATCGCGGCGAGCTGGACAAGATCCGGGAGAGCCACGAGCGGCAGGCGAGTTCGCGCGATCACTGCGCACCCTGCACTCCCTTCACTCCCTGCGCACCCTGCACTCACTGCACTCCCTTCACTCCCTGCGCACCCTGCACTCCCTGCGCACCCTGCACTCACTGCACTCCCTTCACTCCCTGCGCACCCTGCACTCCCTGCGCACCCTGCACTCACTGCACTCCCTTCAATCCCTGCGCACCCTGCACTCACTGCACTCCCTTCAATCCCTGCACTCCCAGCACTCCCTGCAATCCCTCCACTCCCTACAATCCCTACACTCCCTTCAATCCCTGCACTCCCTTCACTCCCTGCACTCCCTTCACTCCCTTCACTCCCTGCGCTCCCAGCGCTCCCTGCACTTTCCTTACCTGACACCAGCTGCTCCCGCCAATTCCAACTTCCAGCTGGAGTCGCTGCGCAAGGAGCACGAGGCGGCGATCGAAAAGAAGGAGGCTCAGTTCAGGCGGGAGCTGGAAACCCTGGAGGAGCAGGACTCCAGGCACCTGCTGGGTGAGCGACCGCACACTAACCCTTTGTTTGTGGGATATCGTCTGGGAACTCAGTGGATTGCTAATCTAGCCAACGTGCATAAATACATGAATGGTTTGCTAATCTATCCAACATGCATAGAGATATAAATGGATTGCTAATCTAGCCAACATGCATAGAGATATAAATGGATTGCTAATCTAGCCAACATGCATAGAGAGACAAATGGATTGCTAATCTATCCAACATGCATAGAGAGACAAATGGATTGCTAATCTAGCCAACATGCATAGAGATACAAATGGATTGCTAATCTATGCAACATGCATAGAGATACAAATGGATTGCTAATCTATGCAACATGCATAGAGATACAAATGGTTTGCTAATCTATCCAATGTACACATCGGACACAAACCGGATTTTCGCCCTCTCCAGAGCTCGAGCGGCACCACGAGGCTCGCATCAGCGACATGTCTCGCCGATTCGAAGAGATGAAGGCCAGCCTCTCGGTAAGCCGGTTTTCCAGCTGGCAGTGTGGTGAAAGTGCACCAACCCGTCCCGTGAGAGTGCACCAACCCGTCCCGTGAGAGTGCACCAACCCGTCCCGTGAGAGTGCACCAACCCCCCGCCCCCCCCCCACCGCAGGAGAAGCTGGTCGTCATGCAATCGGAATGCAACGAGCTCCGGTCTCGGGAGCGCTGGCGCGAGGACGCTATCGAGCGTGAGGCGGCCATAAAACTGCAGGTGAGAAAAACATGCCGGTATCGGTGTCAACCGCTTAGCCATGCGACCGTTGTCTGCTTGATGATGTTGTAACTCTCGTGTGAAGCGTCTTCTGATTATTTTTTAGCACTTACAGTAAGCAACGTTGGCTCCCCACTCTTCCCCTAGCGCGCTTAGCATCCCTGCGCTCCCTTCACTCCCTGCACGCTGCAATCCCTGCACTCCCTTCACTCCCTGCCCTCTGCAATCCCTGCACTCCCTTCACTCCCTGCACTCTGCAATCCCTGCACTCCCTTCACTCCCTGCACTCCCTGCCCTCTATTCACTCCCTGCACTCTGCAATCCCTGCACTCCCTGACCTCTGTAACTCCCTTCACTCCGGCCCTTCCTTCCCTGCATTGCCTTCACTCCCTGCACTCCCTGCAATCGTTGCAGTCCCTGCACTCCCTGCAATCCCTTCACTCCCTACACTCCCTACAATCGTTGCAGTCCCTGCAGTCCCTGCAGTCCCTGCATTCCCTTCACTTTCTTCACTCTTTTCTCTTGCTTTGCGCTCCCTTCACTCCATTCACTCCCTTCACTCCCTGCATTCCCTGGACTTCCTGCATTTCCTGCATTCCCCTCTCGCCCTTCCACTTAGAGTTTTAATAAATATTTTATCAAGGCAAATTAATGTGATTAGCATGCCTCACTTATTTTCAATTAAATGTTGTTCTGTTATCAGCTGTACATTGAAGCTTCACTGCATTGCCTCTGTGCAGCCGCTGTGAGCCAATCAATTTAACTGAGCAAGCACATGACTCCACACGCAGGCCACTAGCTGTTGCTGTAACCAAGGCCCAGTTGTTGACATTGACAACAGCACCGCTGGCAGGCAGAATCGGCAGGACAGCCTGGAGGATGCGGAGGACTCAGGCAGCCGTGACGCGGTGCGCATGGCAACGGTGGCCCTGCTGGCAGCTCCTTGCCCAAGTTGCAGCACTCTTGCTTGCTTTAACCCGCTGTCAAAGATAGCCACTCTTCCAATGCTTTACACTGGCCTGTTGGCGTTCGATTTTCAGTTTTTTACAGGCTATGGGGTCCTCCCATGGACAGCTAAAGTACATAGAAGGACGCTAATTTGTTAAAGTACATAGAAGGTGCAAATTTCACCGACTGCAACACGTATCAAATCGATCCACTTAGGGCAACCATTCCAGTCAAGTCTGTCTACATGGACTTTTTTCGGACCACTTTGTCTATGGCCAAACCCCATCTATCCAATGCATTTCGCAGCGATAGCCGGCCCACACGAAGTTTTCTCACCCTATTTGGGACCTGTGAGGGCTCTTGACCTTGGGTTTTCAAATGAATTGGTTGAACAACTCATAGCCGTCCTTCGAATTTAGACGTCCATGCGTAGAATGGTGCTGGCATTTTGTTGACTAAACGGATTAACACAACTGTCTAACCAGTTTGTTGCACTCTGCGATTCGTTTTCGCCACTTAGTCTGGAAGTTTTGGTTGCTGTTTTGTTTTCCAAGAAATCTCAACCTTACCGGGTGCTCAAGTGCAACAAAGACTCAATTTTAAAAAAACTACCCCCCTCAAGGTCGCCATCTCTGCCTACAAAGATCTGCCAGACGAAATCGACTCGTTGAAGACGGTGCTGGAGCTCAAGCAGCGGGAGATCGCGGATCTGCGCTCTGAGAAGGCGGAGCTGCAAGAGAAGCTTGGCAGCCTGGCGGATGTCAAGGAGGCCAACAGGCAGCTGCATTACAAGCTTGAGAACCTGGAGGCTCTCATACAGCTCAAGACTGACAATGAGAAGTGAGTCTTGTCTTGCCTCTCTGAGAACTCTGTTGTCCAAGTGATCTACTGCGCCGTCGGCGACTCCAGCTCGCAGGCCATCTCATCCGCGCCGAGTCGTACTGCCCACAGCCGGTGCAGGAGGTGCTGCTGCTCACGCTGCAGGCACCCTACCGGCGAGGTCAAGCGCGAACTCGGCGTTATGTCGACTGTCTGCTGGCTGACGCCGGCGCCCCGGACACTGCCGGTGGCGCGGCCTTTGTTCGCGCCCAAGCCATGAAGCGCGCCCTGTGACGCTGACTTTTACCATCATGACAGCGTATTTTGTTGTTGTTGTTGTTGTTCATGACCTCTGGGTGTGGAATTGAGTGAGTTTATGAGTGGGTTCATGAGTTCATAAGTAAGTTCATGAATTCATAAGTGAGTTCATGAATTCATAAGTGAGTTCATGAATTCATAAGTGAGTTCATGAGTTCATAAGTGAGTTCATGAGTTCATAAGTAAGTTCATGAGTTCATGAGTGAGTTCATGAGTTCATAAGTAAGTTCATGAGTCATGAGTGAGTTCATGAGTTCATAAGTAAGTTCATGAGTCATGAGTGAGTTCATGAGTTCATAAGTAAGTTCATGAGTCATGAGTGAGTTCATGGGTGAGTTCATGATTGAGTTCATGGGTGAGTTAATGGGTGAGTTCATGATTGAGTTCATGAGTTCATGATTGAGTTCATGAGTTCATGATTGAGTTCATGAGTTCAGAAGTGAGTTCATGAGTTCATGAGTGAGCTTATTAGTGGAATGTTTTAGCGAGTTTGATGAGTTGGGCCTAAAAATGAGATCATGTGGGTTGGTGCTCATGAGCACCTGTAGTGGCTACAGTGAGGACGCACAGTCCTGGCAACAGACGCCCTGCCTAACAGACAATAAACCCTCCGCCATCCCGCAGAATCCTGCAGGAGAAGCACCAGCAGCTGATGCGGAAATTCGACCAGGAGTCGCGAGCGAAGACCCGGCTGAGCATGAACTATGACGAGCTCAAGTTCAAGATGGAGGCGATGCAACTGCAGCGGGAGTCGCCACCTGAACTGTGAGGCCCATTGGAGCTAAAAAATCACAAAATTAATCATAATTAATAAATAAAATTACTTTGGAATATTTTAAACAAGGTTCAAAGTAAGATTAAATTTAAACATCTGCTTTGTAACTTTGTATTTAAAGCCGAAAATCCAATTGAAATTTTCAGCTCCATGTCTATGCCAGCCGCTCTGTCTACCGAAGACCTCAGCAGCGACAGCGGGCAGCAGCAGCAACAGCCGGTGATGACGCGGTCGCTGCACGGTCGCGGCCTTCAGCACGACAGGCAGAAGCGCAAGACGATCGCCTGCAGCCGGGTCGAGGAGCTGCGCGGCAATCAAGTAAACAGCTAGCTTTCTAGGCTTCTTAATCACAACTTTCTTTCGCTTTAGACTACTGAAATTGCTGGACAGTAGCAAGTATGGAAAACTATCGTTAAATTATAGTAGACATCAGTAAAAAAAGTACATCATTGTTAGTGATAATGCCAGAGGTATTTGCGCCCCGGATGGGCCAGTTGGTAATTTGATGCTCATGCTACTTTCGATTGGGCGTCTGCTGGAATTTTTGGTCCAATTAAAATTAAAACTAAATGTTACCATAGACTTCTCTGCTCTTTCCGACGACTTTTATTGGCTCACTTATCGATCGCTTCCCCTAGGCCTAGCCCAACCCTCCGACCGCCTCTTCCGCACCCGAAATCTCTTACCCCGAGGCCCCCCTGCCCCATTTTATTTGCCTTCCCCAGCCATGTACATTTTCAGAGGCGCCGGCTAATAATGTACATTTCAGACTGCACTGATAGCAGGGTTCTTTTACGCTTCAGCTGTTTTCTGTACGTTTTCGTCCAAACTTAATGTCCTGACGAACAAATTAAGGAAGTCATGCGCACTCTTATGCCCAACAGAAAGTAGACTGGGTGCATTTTGTAAGAAAATTTATCGAGTGGCTTATGTAAAGGGGTTTCAATATGAAACTGGCTTACTTTTGCTACTGCCTACCCTTCAGTGGTACACAAGGTTCACATATCCTTTTAATGGCATTAGCATCATTGCAGCATAAATTAAATATTCGCTGTGATTCCATTGATGAGCCTGCTTGCCCGCTTGCCTATTGTGAAATATTCATGCTTTCCGGCAATCCATGTTTCACCAGAATTAGTCAAATTTTTAATGCCCTAATCATTGCTTGCGTCTCGCTACAGTTTTTGCTCTGTCTCTGCTTAAGTTTGCTTAATTAGAATTTAAAGTGCTTACAGAATTGTCTATCTGGCGATGCATTTGAGTGTTGAGCTGGGTTGAAAGCAAAGCTGTTAATTGTTTTTGTTAAAATTAGTAAACAATGCTTCCATGCCTAATCCAGCCTCGATAGTTGCTTTTAGCACTCGCATTTTGTTACAATGCCGCACATCTTGATTGCTTATTAATGCAGTGTAAAGCAGAAAAGAACTTTCTGTTTCTTGCTGTATTTGTCTGCTTAACGATTGAAGGCAATTTGTTTTGCAAAAAAGCTTTGGTTTATTTATTAGAGCACTGTACATTTAACTCAGTTGTTGTGTATGCCAATTGTATATCTTTATGCCTCATAAAGCACACGCCCTACTCACTGGAAGTTTACAAACGTAGAAATGCCTCCTAATCTGCCTTGCCCTCTTTCCTTTTTCACCCACTCCCTACGATATACACGCTCAGAAAGTCTCTTCCCCTGGCCTTGCCTTCTATTTTTCTACCCCGCGAAGCGCCCACCTCATTCCCAGGATGTACACACTCCCTTCTAATTTCCTACCCCGCGAAGCGCCCATCCCCCTCTCAAGATGTACACACTCAGTGAAAGTCTCTTCCCCTGGGTCTTGCCTTCTAATTTCCTACCCCGCGAAGCGCCCACCTCACTCCCAGTATGTACACGCTCAGTGAAGGTCTCTTCCCCTGGCCTTGCCTTCTACGAGTACGAGCGCATTATAATTTCCTATCCCGCGAAGCACCCACCCGATTCCCTAGATGTGTAAATATAAACTATATAAAAACTGTTGTTCGCTAACATTGGCTCTCGCTTCCTCTGTCAGTAGTAGTTTTATTAAAAACAAAACTATAATAAGTATATGGCTTTCCCTTGTATTATGCTTTGTCAAAATTTTTCCAAGTTTATTCGACTAGCTCTATTATGTACTTGAGATTTCGTTCCTAAATACAAAACACACACCGAAAATGAAGATGTAAATATTAAAACATCGCATCAAAAACGTTGTCACTATTGCCCAGTAAGATGTAATTTTCATTGTTTTTGAGTAAAAAATGATTGCGAAATTCTACGAATTGAAACTTTGATAATCAAATATACATTCCAATTGGGCGTTGAAGAGACTAAGGTTCAGTCTACGCACAGACAGACGCACACTTGGCTTACATAATGGATTGGGGTGGAGCTTGGCGTACATAATGGATTGGGGTGGAGCTTGGCGTACATAATGGACTGGGGTGGAGCTTGGCGTACATAATGGATTGGGGTGGAGCTTGGCGTACATAATGGATTGGGTGGGGCTTGGCGTACATAATGGATTGGGGTGGAGCTTGGCGTACATAATGGATTGGGGTGGAGCTTGGCGTACATAATGGATTGGGGTGGAGCTTGGCGTACATAATGGATTGGGTGGGGCTTGGCGTACATAATGGATTGGGGTGGAGCTTGGCGTACATAATGGATTGGGGTGGAGCTTGGCGTACATAATGGATTGGGGTGGAGCTTGGCGTACATAATGGATTGGGTGGGGCTTGGCGTACATAATGGATTGGGGTGGAGCTTGGCGTACATAATGGATTGGGGTGGAGCTTGGCGTACATAATGGATTGGGGTGGAGCTTGGCGTACATAATGGATTGGGGTGGGCTTGGCGTACATAATGGATTGGGGTGGAGCTTGGCGTACATAATGGATTGGGGTGGAGCTTGGCGTACATAATGGATTGGGTGGGGCTTGGCGTACATAATGGATTGGGTGGAGCTTGGCGTACATAATGGATTGGGGTGGAGCTTGGCGTACATAATGGATTGGGTGGGGCTTGGCGTACATAATGGATTGGGGTGGAGCTTGGCGTACATAATGGATTGGGTGGGGCTTGGCGTACATAATGGATTGGGGTGGAGCTTGGCGTACATAATGGATTGGGTGGGGCTTGGCGTACATAATGGATTGGGGTGGAGCTTGGCGTACATAATGGATTGGGGTGGAGCTTGGCGTACATAATGGATTGGGTGGGGCTTGGCGTACATAATGGATTGGGGTGGAGCTTGGCGTACATAATGGATTGGGGTGGAGCTTGGCGTACATAATGGATTGGGGTGGGGCTTGGCGTACATAATGGATTGGGTGGGGCTTGGCGTACATAATGGATTGGGGTGGAGCTTGGCGTACATAATGGATTGGGGTGGAGCTTGGCGTACATAATGGATTGGGTGGAGCTTGGCGTACATAATGGATTGGGGTGGGGCTTGGTGTACATAATGGATTGGGTGGGGCTTGGCGTACATAATGGATTGGGTGGGGCTTGGCGTACATAATGGATTGGGGTGGAGCTTGGCGTACATAATGGATTGGGTGGGGCTTGGCGTACATAATGGACTGGGGTGGAGCTTGGCGTACATAATGGATTGGGGTGGAGCTTGGCGTATATAATGGATTGGGTGGGGCTTGGCGTACATAATGGATTGGGTGGGGCTTGGCGTACATAATGGACTGGGGGTGGGGCTTGGCGTACATAATGGATTGGGGTGGGGCTTGGTGTACATAATGAATTGGGGTGGGGCTTGGCGTACATAATGGATTAAGGTGGGGTACACCAATCAATTTTAGAATCATTAGAAGATATATACATGTACGAGCTAACAATTAAGTGACGTCGCGTGCCATTATTGTTACGTGGCTTTGAAAATCCCCAGAATAGATTTACAAAAAGGTAAAGCCTAAGTAAGGAGGCAAGGCTAGAGTAAAATCGGCGGGCATAAATGATGAGGCAGCCAAGACAATAGAATGCCGCAAGCAAGTAGGAGTTCACAGTGGAATGCAGCAGCGCATGACAAAACTATAGCAGCCAGCATCCGTTTCAGAGAGACATCAAAGGCGAGGCGGCTAACTGGCCCATGCGGTTGACAGGCGGACACGGCCCGGCGCGGAGGCCGCTTCAGGGGAGGAACAGCTGGCGCAGCCAAGACCGACCGCCAACCCCGAAGGAGCGTACAGCTTTACTTCTTTGAGTTAAAGTGAAGAAAAACGCGATGTTTTCCGTTGTAAGCTCTCAAAAATACAGCAGAATCCGCTAGACAACATAAAGGCTATACGCAGTTGATAAAGAGAGCTTTACAAGTGTAATGTTAAGAATTTCGGCGTGATCATAATTACAATTTTAAAAACACTTGATGGTTGGGATGGCACACTGCAGTGGTACATCCTCCTTGGTGAGAAATGAAGGGGTGCAAAACAGAGGGAAAGAGAAGCCACAGGAAACAGAAGTACGGCCAGAACTGCGTCTTTCGTTAATTAGCGCGCTCTCAAGGTGCCCGTTGCTAGGAACGCCAATGCCTCTCCTCTCTGCTCCCCACCTCTCCTTCCCCCTAAGACTGAAGCGGACAATTAGCATCGGAACAAGGACCACTAGTATGGACATTTTTGCATCGGAAGCGATGCAGCGAGATGCAAAAATGACTTAAAATAGATGGGCTTTGGACTCTGGCACGGACCAACTGTTGACAGTTGCAACAGTGCATGGCAACAAGCAATTTTTAGCATCCAAGCTGCATTCATTCCCGATAAATATGCACGAAAAAAACAGTAGGACTGCAGAGCACACTTTGTTCTTGAAAGTGCGAGCCTCAACCCTTCTGCTGGCAGTTCTGTGCTGCCTCGCCCTGCGCCACTCCATGGCTGCCGAATTCGATCCTCTGGGCTGCTTATTCGACTTCTCGGAAGATGGGAGCCGCGACCTCAATGGCCTGGCGGGCTGGTCCAACGTCGGGTCCTACCCGGTGGGCGATAAGCACGTAGTCGTCGGCGACTTGACTCTGAAACTGTGCAGCACAATCTTCGGCTACGGCAACTTCAAGTACTTCGGCGTCCAATTCCACATCGAATGCTATTGCGGCAACTCGTACGGCAGTTTTGGCGCGGCACCCGACGCCGACTGCTACGCCAAATGCGCTGGCAACCCCGCCCAGATGTGCGGAGGAGCAATGCGGATCTCCGTGTACCGCCAGATCTACCTGCGCTCCGGTGAGGCAACAGCTTGATTCCAGAATTTGGTGCAGTGCAGCGTTTAGGCCTACCTTGACCGACTATTCAAAAGCATTCGATATTAGTTAATAGAATATTAGAAAATATCTCAGCAAGTTTGATGAAAATCGACTTTAGCTGTTTGTCCCTTCAACCAGCAATAAACTTGTGAAACCCTCAGACCAAGACACCCTTCAACCAGCAATAAACTTGTGAAACCCTCAGACCAAGACACCCTTCAACCAGCAATAAACTTGTGAAACCCTCAGACCAAGACACCCTTCAACCAGCAATAAACTTGTGAAACCCTCAGACCAAGACACCCTTCAACCAGCAATAAACTTGTGAAACCCTCAGACCAAGACACCCTTCAACCAGCAATAAACTTGTGAAACCCTCAGACCAAGACACCCTTCAACCAGCAATAAACTTGTGAAACCCTCAGACCAAGACACCCTTCAACCAGCAATAAACTTGTGAAACCCTCAGACCAAGACACCCTTCAACCAGCAATAAACTTGTGAAACCCTCAGACCAAGACACCCTTCAACCAGCAATAAACTTGTGAAACCCTCAGACCAAGACACCCTTCAACCAGCAATATACTTGTGAAACCCTCAGACCAAGACACCCTTCAACCAGCAATAAACTTGTGAAACCCTCAGACCAAGACACCCTTCAACCAGCAATATACTTGTGAAACCCTCAGACCAAGACACCCTTCAACCAGCAATATACTTGTGAAACCCTCAGACCAAGACACCCTTCAACCAGCAATAAACTTGTGAAACCCTCAGACCAAGACACCCTTCAATCAGCAATAAACTTGTGAAACCCTCAGACCAAGACACCCTTCAATCAGCAATAAACTTGTGAAACCCTCAGACCAAGACACCCTTCAATCAGCAATAAACTTGTGAAACCCTCAGACCAAGACACCCTTCAACCAGCAATAAACTTGTGAAACCCTCAGACCAAGACACCCTTCAACCAGCAATAAACTTGTGAAACCCTCAGACCAAGACACCCTTCAACCAGCAATAAACTTGTGAAACCCTCAGACCAAGACACCCTTCAATCAGCAATAAACTTGTGAAGCCCTCAGACCAAGACACCCTTCAACCAGCAATAAACTTGTGAAACCACCTCAGACCAAGACACCCTTCAACCAGCAATAAACTTGTGAAACCCTCAGACCAAGACACCCTTCAACCAGCAATAAACTTGTGAAACCCTCAGACCAAGACACCCTTCAACCAGCAATAAACTTGTGAAACCACCTCAGACCAAGACACCCTTCAACCAGCAATAAACTTGTGAAACCCTCAGACCAAGACACCCTTCAACCAGCAATAAACTTGTGAAACCCTCAGACCAAGACACCCTTCAATCAGCAATAAACTTGTGAAACCACCTCAGACCAAGGCACCCTTCAACCAGCAATAAACTTGTGAAACCCTCAGACCAAGACACCCTTCAACCAGCAATAAACTTGTGAAACCCTCAGACCAAGACACCCTTCAACCAGCAATAAACTTGTGAAACCCTCAGACCAAGACACCCTTCAACCAGCAATAAACTTGTGAAACCCTCAGACCAAGACACCCTTCAACCAGCAATAAACTTGTGAAACCCTCAGACCAAGACACCCTTCAATCAGCAATAAACTTGTGAAACCCTCAGACCAAGACACCCTTCAACCAGCAATAAACTTGTGAAACCACCTCAGACCAAGACACCCTTCAACCAGCAATAAACTTGTGAAACCCCCAGACCAAGACACCCTTCAACCAGCAATAAACTTGTGAAACCCTCAGACCAAGACACACGCTCGCTGCGAATAAACCGCTCCATACTTACACCAGATCAATAACACTGTATGCTTTCTCAGCGACATTGGGCCTGCAATTAGTTTTTATCGTTACTATCAGCGGAACTTCCAAGATCTCAACCGTGCAAATTTCCCTTGTTCCCGTGCAATGTGTTCACTCGGTCCGAAAAAGTCTACCTGAACGTAACATCCTCTAGTGGGCCCCTCTACCGGACCGTGCAGCCCGTGACGGACCTGACCGACTGCATACTCAGCTGCGGTGCCGACTGCCAGGCCGTGCTGTTCCACCTGGACGCCTGCTACCTGCTGAGACTGCCCGTTCTGCCGCACGAGCTACAGGACGTACCTGGGGAATTATTCCTTCGCGTGTGAGAGACTGCGGCTGCCCACTGGCTGCGACAACAGCTGAGTGATTAAAACAAACTCTTGAACGCTTCGCCCCCAATGTCACACCGAGTCTGCGGTTGAGTCTGGCTTCTGCATTATGAACGGCTGATTTGTAGTAAACTATCCCTAACAAAATAGATCGAAGTTTTTAACCAATGTAAGCTCTGACTCAGCAAGCTCTGTCATTGCTAACTGAGCAAGCCTTTAACCCAATGTAAGCTGTCTCATTGGTGACTCAGCAAGCCTTTAACCCAATGTAAGCTCTGTCCCATTGCTGACTCAACAAGCCTTTAACCCAATGTAAGCTCTGTCTCATTGGTGACTCAACAAGCCTTTAACCCAATGTAAGCTCTGTCTCATTGGTGACTCAACAAGCCTTTAACCCAATGTAAGCTCTGTCTCATTGCTGGCTCAGCAAGCCTTTAACCCAATGTAAGCTCTGTCTCATTGCTGGCTCAGCAAGCCTTAATTGCTGGTCTTGATTCCTGGATCAATTTTAGGATGCAAAGTGATTGCACTGCTGCATCGTCCATGCATCCGCACTGCACAAAGTTATGCACTGCAAAAATCAATAACGAAGCAAAAAATCCCGACAATTACAACGCAAAAGTTTATCGAGATTTTTCTTATCACGCGACACAAATCAAAGCTTGAAAAAATCGTTGCTTATATAAGCGTTGACAAGAGTAGTATATTTTGAATTTTGTTGCGGAAGTCCCCGCCAGTAAAAAAATTTATAAAAGCGGTGCAAGACAATTACAATGAGACCACATCTGAGCTTCGTAGAGCCTGCAGGTGACAACTTAGAATGCTGAAGCAGACAAAAAATTGTTTAGACATAATATGAAATATTGCAATCAACAACATAGAATGGATGCAGAGCCTTAATAAACAGTGCAGGCGGACAGGACTCTGCGGACATCAATACTGCAGCTACACGACCAGCACTGCTACCATGAAAAAGCTGCCCGAAAACTGCTCGAGTAGTTAAGAATCCCTTCATACTACTTACAGTCGGGTAGAATACAATCCCAACATAATACTTACAGTCGAGTAGAATACAATCCCATCATACTACTTACAGTCAGATAGAATACAATCCCATCACACTACTTACACTTGAGTAGTATAAAATCCCATCATACTACTTACAGTCAAGTAGAATACAATCCCATCATACTACTTACAGTCAGATAGAATACAATCCCATCATACTACTTACAGTCGGGTAACAATCCCATTATACTACTTACAGTTAGGTAGAATACAATCCCAACATAATGCTTACAGTCGAGTAGAATACAATCACATCATACTACTTAACATTTAGGTAGAATACAATCCCATCATACTACTTACAGTCGAGTAGAATACAATCACATCATACTACTTACAGTCGAGTAGAATACAATCACATCATACTACTTAACATTTAGGTAGAATACAATCCCATCATACTACTTACAGTCGAGTAGAATACAATCCCATCATACTACTTACAGTCGAGTAGAATACAATCACATCATACTACTTACAGTCGAGTAGAATACAATCCCATCATACTACTTACAGTCGAGTAGAATACAATCACATCATACTACTTAACATTTAGGTAGAATACAATCCCATCATACTACTTACAGTCGAGTAGAATACAATCCCATCATACTACTTACAGTCGAGTAGAATACAATCCCATCATACTACTTACAGTCGAGTAGAATACAATCCCATCATACTACTTACAGTCGAGTAGAATACAATCACATCATACTACTTAACATTTAGGTAGAATACAATCCCATCATACTACTTACAGTCGAGTAGAATACAATCCCATCATACTACTTACAGTCGAGTAGAATACAATCCCATCATACTACTTACCGCAGCTGTCAGTAGCATAAAGGGCGAGCGGCATCGCAATTAAGGGCGCACAAAGCAAACGCAGAGCGAGAATTGCAGGATTCGGGAAACGTGGATAAAATATTCGGCAAGCAGCGAGACTGACATAAACAGAAAAAATGGTTTAAATAATTGCGGGACAGAATATCAGCGGGCAGTGCTACAGATTCTATTCTAAAGCAAAAAATAAAGATGAAAAATCGAACAGAATGTCAAAGCTTTCCGGTGCCGAACCTCGTGGACCGGCGTGCGTCCAGATCGATCGGCTGATTGGATAAAGATCAAACAGGTGGCATCAGTCTGACAGGCTATGATAAAATATCAGCTTCGTATTAATAAGCGCAAGTATAGAATAGACAGCAGGCTGACAAATGCGAGACCAACAACACATTTCTACTGCGGCTTCGATGCTGAATACAAAAAATACACATTAGCCGGCTGTACAAAATCACAACAGTTACAGAATTAATATGGCATAAAACTAAAATTCCTTAAGCCAAAATTGTGTGATGAATTATTTGTTACTCCACATTTCATAAAATCTAGAGTGTTAAATTTCGGTTTCAAAATTTTTTTTCTGCTGTCCGCAGTAAAACAGACAGAGTTTAGTAGACTGGCGTGGTCTGGGGTGCGTGTTGAGGTTAGAGTTGGAGGGCTTGGTCTGGGGTGCGTGTTAAGGTTAGAGTTGGAGGGCTTGGTCTGGGGTGCGTGTTAAGGTTAGAGTTGGAGGGCTTGGTCTGGGGTGCGTGTTAAGGTTAGAGTTGGAGGGCTGGGTCTGGGGTGCGTGTACATTGGGGTTAGAGTTGGAGGGCTGGGTCTGGGGTGCGTGTACATTGGGGTTAGAGTTGGAGGGCTGGGTCTGGGGTGCGTGTACATTGGGGTTAGAGTTGGAGGGCTGGGTCTGGGGTGCGTGTACATTGGGGTTAGAGTTGGAGGGCTTGGTCTGGGGTGCGTGTACATTGGGGTTAGAGTTGGAGGGCTTGGTCTGAGGCGTGTGTTCATTGAGGTTAGAGTTGGAGGGCTTGGGTGCGTGTACATTGGGGTTAGAGTTGGAGGGCTTGGTCTGGGGTTGGAGCGCTGTTAAGGAGGGTTTCTAGTTTATGTAGTTCAAATGGTCGATTTTTAAAAAAGTGATTTTTTTGAGAATACTTGTTTTCGGAAAATTGTTTGTTGCAAACAATGGGACAAATATTTGGGTTTCGAGTTTTAAAATTTGGAACTGGGCAGGTTCAGCCCTCACCAGACGGTGCATTTTTTCACCGGGTTCATCCGAGCCCCGGCCGGGCATTTAAAGACGCCACCAAAGTCGTGGTTGTTGCTGATAGGCCCCCACACCCGCATCTTGCCGGGCGGGTGCGGGTCCACCTTCGCCGACTGGCGCACCGACTCCTTGGTCTCCAGCTCGCACCAGGTCTGCGCGGCGATACAAAGGAGAAGTGAGAGATCGATTTAAACTACTGAGAAAAGTAGACAAATAAAGATTTGAAACGTAAAATCTTTCACAAAGCCCGATTATTCATCGCCATAAAAGAAACACCTGTGCACACTGAGAGAGGACGGCGTGTGGCAATGGCTGGCTGATAAAGACTGCTGAGCAAAGTTCGACCCTACTTTGAGTTTGTCACACGAAAAGGCCGCTTTGGGGCTAAGGGATTTTAGAAGTTAGGACAATTCACTACAGGAAGTGAGAATCTTTGGGAAGCGGAGATCACGGGAATTCTGGGGAATTCGGAAATTCGGAAAGATTCGGAAATTAGGGACTATACTATTTTGGGGATTCGGGAATTGGGGGTTCGGGAATTGGGGGTTCGGGAATTAGGGATTTGGAAATTGGGGATTCAGGAATTGGGGATTCGGGAATTAAAGATTCGGGAATTGGAGATTAGGGAATTGGGGATTCGGGAATTGGAGATTAGGGAATTGGGGATTCGGGAATTGGAGATTAGGGAATTGGGGATTCGGGAATTGGAGATTAGGGAATTGGGGATTCGGGAATTGGAGATTAGGGAATTGGGGATTCGGGAATTGGAGATTAGGGAATTGGGGATTCGGGAATTGGAGATTAGGGAATTGGGGATTCGGGAATTGGAGATTAGGGAATTGGGGATTCGGGAATTGGAGATTAGGGAATTGGGGATTCGGGAATTGGAGATTAGGGAATTGGGGATTCGGGAATTGGAGATTAGGGAATCAGGGATTCGGAAATTGGGGAATCGGGAATTGGAGATTAGGGAATTGGGAATTCGGGAATTGGAGATTAGGGAATTGGGGATTCGGGAATTGGAGATTAGGGAATCAGGGATTCGGAAATTGGGGAATCGGGAATTGGAGATTAGGGAATTGGGGAGCAGGGAGAAACTGAAAAGCACGGCAGCTAAGAGATGTGAAATCTTGGGTGGGATAAAATCAAAGCTGGAGGCGGGACCAGCACAGTTGAACAAGGCAGCCTCATTAGGCTTAGAGCAGCGGGCCAGGATTCTCACCTGTGAGTAGGCGATGAATAGCAGCTGCTCTTTGGTGAATCGCTCGTTGAGGTTGGGCAGCAGGGGCTCCGGCAGCAGGTTTGCCCTGTCCTTGTAGGCCTGCGGAGTATCGAGGATGGGCGGAAAACTACTTGGGGATTTCGTTAAATTTCGCAAATTTTTTTTCCTTTCGATTACAAAAGCTGAAGGTAACCTCCTAAGGAACCGGCGCCAACACCAAAGTGCCCTCAGCAACCAATGCGAAACCGCTCACGCCACTCAGGATGCATATTTGCATAGCAACAGTCTCCAACCTGCACTTAATATTCTCTAACTTGCCCTAGTAACCGTCTCCGACATCTCCTAGAGCCGTCTCTAACATCCCCCCTAGCAACCGTCTCTAACATTGCCATAATCCTAGCAACCGAATTCTCCATGCCCTAGCAACCAGATCATCCATACCCTAGCAACCGTATCTTCCATACCCTAGCAACCGTATCCTCCATACCCAAGCAACCGTATCCGTAATCCCCCAACAACCGTATCCGCAATCGTATAGCAACTTTATTCACAATTCCCTAGCAAACGTATCCACAATTCCCTAGCAACCGTCTCCAATATCCTCCTAGCAACCGTCTCTAACATTGCCATAACAACCGTTTTTAATAACTCTAGCAACCGTTATCCACTATGCCCTAGCAACCATATCCTAGCAACCATCATCCGCGCGCAGCTCACCCTGTAGGCGCTCTTCAGCCCGCCGTTGTCGGCGATGCTCTCGCCCAGCACGAGCTGCCCGGGCACCCGCACGTCGCCGTCAACCACGAAGTCCTCGTACTGCTTGGCGATGCAGGCGGCCGCTTCCTTGAAGGACTGGGCGGTGCGGTTGCTCCACCACTGCCGCTGGTTGCCGTTTCTGTCGAAGTTCTTGCCGTCGTCGTCGAAGCCGTGGGTGACCTCGTGGCCGATGACGGCCCCGATGGCGCCGTAGCTGATGTACGGCGGGAACTGCGCCTGGTAGAACGGGCGCTGCAGGATGCCGGCGGGGAAGGCGATCACGTTTGAGGAGGGCGAGTAGTAGGCGTTGATGGACTGCGGCGTCATTTCGAACTCGACCTTCACGGGTTCGGCCAGTTTGGCGATAGACTTCACGTGGCCGAGCCGCTGGATCTTCAGCAGGTTGTTGAAATATTCGCCGGATGCGAACCGGAAGCTGCCGAATTCCTCGCGCATTGCCGTCTCGTTGCCGAAGTAGTCCGGGTAGCCGACCAGGTTGCGGATGCCCACCAGCTTCGCCATCGCCAGCCGCCTGGTGGTCGCGTCCATCCACGCCGCCTCCTGCAGGCTGCGGTTGAAGGCCGCCTTCACGTCGTTGATCATGGAGTTCACCGCCAGCTTCGACTCGTCGTCGAAGTGCTGATCGACGTACAGCTTGCCGAGCCCGAAGCCGAACATGCCGCTGACGGAGCGGACGCACAGAGCCCACGGGTTAGGCGAGCCGTGCACGCCATCCGTGATGTGGTGCAGCTTGCGGGGAATGGCAGCGGCTTCCTTGTTGAGCACAGACAGGAAGATCCACACAGACCGGATGAGCAGGTAGTTGTTCACGGTGCTGAGGTGGCGGTGCATGGGGGTTGCTCAGGTGTCGCTCAGACCCTGTGGGAGCTGCTCAGACCCAGTGGGAGCTGCTCAGACCCAGTGGGAGCTGCTCAGACCCTGTGGCAGCTGCTCAGACCCTCTGGCAGCTGCTTAGACCGTGTGGGAGCTGCTCAGACCCTGTGGCAGCTGCTCAGACCCAGTGGCAGCTGCTCAGACCCTCTGGTAGCTGCTTAGACCGTGTGGGAGCTGCTCAGACCCAGTGGCAGCTGCTCAGACCCTCTGGCAGCTGCTTAGACCGTGTGGGAGCTGCTCAGACCCAGTGGCAGCTGCTCAGACCGTGTGGAAGCTGCTCAGCTTCTTTGAAAGCTGCTCAGACCCAGTGGCAGCTGCTCAGACCCAGTGGGAGCTGCTCAGACCCTGTGGGAGCTGCTCAGACCCTGTGGGAGCTGCTCAGACCCTGTGGGAGCTGCTCAGACCCTGTGGGAGCTGCTCAGACCCTGTGGAAGCTGCTCAGACCCTGTGGCAGCTGCTCAGACCCAGTGGCAGCTGCTCAGACTCAGTGGGGATCAGAGTCCCAGTCTCAAGACTCACAGCTTCTTTTGCGGATCGGCCGCCAAACGCTGCAGCAGTGGGCAGAGCTGCCGCAGGTAGTTCTCATCCCGGATGTTTACAGGCGTGTCGGGGGTGATGTGGTAGCTCACGTTGCTGGCATACCTAGCCAGGAAGTCCAACCAATTCACCTAAGTTAAATTAGAATAAGTTAAATCAAACAGCGGCTGCAGAGACGACTTCAGTAGGATGACGGGAAAATTCATTTCTAAGAAACTACGGAGATTGGAAATTTTGATTGTTTCTGCTAAGCTGGTTGGAAACTCACGCAGCCCACGTTGTCCATGAGGTAGCGAACTGTGCTCGTGATGATCTTAGTGGAATCTCGGCGCTCCGACTCGGGCAGCGAAATCTGCAAAGCGGAGTCGCGGGCGCGGTGTCGAATTTCTAAGAAATGCAGGCCCCAAGGCGAAGTGGCAAAAATTTAGTTTCAAATTTCAATCGCCGTTGGCTTGAGGCGGCATCAGCAGATTCTCGGGGACTGTTTGTTTATCGATTCCCGAATGAAACCCGAATCCAGCAGCACTGAGCTGCTGCAAGGCTCTGCTTTCTAAGACTAAAAGCGAACTGCTGTTGCTAGCATGGTATATAGTATGTAGCATGGTTGCTATGGTATACATGTGGTTGCTATAGTATCTATTATGGTTGCTATGGCATGTAGTATGGTTGCTATGGTATGTAGTATGTCATGACGGTTGCTATGACATGTAGTATGTGCTATAGTATGTATTGTGGTTGCTATGGTAATCTATTATCGTTGCTATGCTATACAGTACGGTTGCTATGGTATATGTTATTGTTGCTATGGTATGTACTATTGTTGCTATGGTGTAAAGTATGGTTGCTATGGTATACATTAAGGGGGCCGTAGCCCAGCGGTAGCGCAGCTGCTCTGGTGTGCCAGCGACCCAGGCTCGATTCCAAGTGCAGTCACATTAATTTGGGGCTGAATTGGAAACTCGGCTTGGCTCTGCTCGTGCAATTAACGGCCTTGAGAGCCAACCCCCCAAGGCGCAGTGAAGTGTACATGCCTAACGATAAAATAAAGTTAGAGCCGCTGTACAATCCTGTGTGAGTGTGTGCCTGCGTACGTATCCGCGCGCTTGTATGCCTGCTCAGGGGAGTCGGCGGAATGGGCAGTAATGCCTCTCGCCGGTTGTGTGACAATGTCGCTTAAAGTGCGCCAGGGTGCACACAACCCCCCTGCCTCTAATAAAAAATAAAAAAATGGTATACATTATGGTTGCTATGGTATATATTATGGTTGCTATGGTATGCATTGTGGTTGCTATGGTGTAAAGTATGGTTGCTATGGTATACAGTACGGTTGCTATGGTATACAGTACGGTTGCTATGGTATACAGTACGGTTGCTATGGTATATATTATGGTTGCTATGGTATACAGTACGGTTGCTATGGTATACAGTACGGTTGCTATGGTATATATTATGGTTGCTATGGTATGTATCATGGTTGCCATGGTAACTATTATTTAATTGTCTGTTAAATACACCATTGCTATGGTCATCAAGATCGTCGTCAATAGGGCACCCGAAAGCACCGCACAAACGAGCAGCACTGTGAGAACAGACACGCGTAGCCTCAGTCTCACCTGGGCAATCTGCTTCTCCAAGTCGATCAGGTCCGTGACGTTCGACTGCGTCAGGTTGAAGTTGAACAGCTGCGCCACGCTCAGCAGCGCCTCGGACAGAGCGGCCAGATTGGTGGCCGAGCCGTTGCCAACGTAATTCTCCCGCACGCCCAGGATGGTCCTGGCCTGGCCGAAGCAGAGCACGTGCCGGCTGGAGTTCGAGTTGTCCGGCTCCACGTCCACGGTGAAGAACGGCAGGCTCTCGGTGTGCGCGAGCAGGAACTGCACCACCTCCGCGATGCCCTTCGTCAGGTTCCAGGCGCTGGCATTGAAGGCCGGTCCGCCGGCCGGACGGTGGGCAGCCCAGGGACCCAGCGGGGCGATCATGTTGGTCACGGGCTCGACTCCGGAGGCCTCCCGGGCCGAGACGTTCATGCAGGAGGCGTACAGGCGGCCCGCGTTGGCGTAGAGCTCCGCCGAGAAGGCCGAACGCAGCGATGGTGAGGCGTGCGCAGCCGGGGGAGCCGGCGATTCTGGGAGGGGCAGTGAGGGAAAAGCTGGAGGTGATCACAAATCCCATGATCACAAATCCCATGATCCTGAATCTCATAGTCCCAAATCTCATGATCCCAAATCCCATGATCCCAAATCCCATGATCCCAAATCCCATGATCCCAAATCACACCATCACAAATCCTATGATCACAAATCTCATGATCCCAAATCCCATGATCCCAAATCCCATGATCCCAAATCACACCATCACAAATCCTATGATCACAAATCTCATGATCACAAATTAGATGATCACAAATTACATGATCCTGAATCTCATGATCCCAAATCCCATAATCCCAAATCACATGATCGCGAATCCAAAGATCCCGAATCCCATGATCTGGAATCTCATGATCCCGACCGAATCCAAAGAGTCCGAATCCAAAGATATCGAATACCAAGATCCCGAATCACATGATCCCGAATCCCATGATCCCGAATCCCATGATCCCGAATCCCATGACCCAGAATCCCATGATCCCGAATCCAAAGATTCCGAATCCCATGATCCCGAATTACATGATTCCGAATCCCATGATCCCGAATTACATGATCCCGAATCCCATGATCCCAAATCCCAAGATCCGAATCCCATGGTCTCAAATCTGCAACAAGCTGAAGAAGACGGGGTCAATCGCAATCCCATGACTAAGTCCCATTGACCGAGGTCTGACTGGATCGATGTCAGCCAGAAATTCAGTTGTTAATCCATAAATGATTCACAACTGTCTGACAGGGTTCGGGCTCCGGCATTGGGGGATTAGCTGTCCTTGGGGAAATTGCCTCGATCTGCCTGCTAATCCTGAATTGATGAAGAGGGCCCGCAGAGCCTCCCATCCAGCAACCAGGTTTTGCCGCTGTCTGCTTTCCTTCCTCTTGTGCGAGAAGGAATTTCTCTCCGGGTTTTCGGTGCAATGCTTTGCATGCCGGTGTGCAGCGAGAGCACTGCGGCAGCCCTGTCCATTGAGCTGATTGCTCATCAGAAAACTGTTGAAAGCTTCACTAAGACTTCAAAGCTTCCGATACTGAATCCCCAAATCACACGATTAAGATGTAAAATCTATGATCTCGAACTATATTTTATAGTCCAAAACCCCATGATCCTAAATGCCTAGATCCCAAATCTTTCGATCCCGAATCCAATGATCCCGAATCCCATAGTCCCGAAATCAATAATCCCGAATCCAATGATCCCGAATCCCATAGTCCCGAAATCAATAATCCCGAATCCAATGATCCCAAATCCCAAAATCCCGAATCCAATGATCCCGAATCCCATAGTCCCGAAATCAATAATCCCGAATCCAATGATCCCGAATCCCAAAATCTCGAATCCAATGATCCCGAATCCCATAATCCCGAAATCAATAATTCCGAATCTAATAATCCCGAATCCAATGATCCCAAATCCCAAAAACACGAATCCAATGATATCGAATCCCATGATCCCGAATCCAATGATATCGAATCCCATGATCCCGAATTTCATGATCCCGAGTCCAATGATCCCGAATCCAATGATCCTGAATCCAATGATCTCAAATCCAATGATCCCGAATCCAATGATCCCGAATCCAATGATCCCGAATCCAATAATCCCGAATCCCATTATTCCAAATCCAATGATCCCGAATCCGCCTTGCTGTGCGACGTCATGACTGTCATGGGCTATCTGATGGCCATCCGAACGTCACAGTAAAAATGGGATTTATTCAAAGCCAGCGGCCACCCAACCACCCGCCTACCCAGGATGCTGCGCAGGAGGATCTCATTGGCCTCGGCCTGCAGGCTGAATGACGTCACCCGCTGCGTGCCCGGCGGAATCGCCACCCGCTTGCGAAACGAGCCGCAGGCGAATTCGTAGAAATCTTCGCACGGATTGGCGGCCTCGTTCATGTAGGACAGAATCCTGGCGCTCAGGCTGATGCACTCCGGGTCCAGGCACACCACTGCGGGACCGGCGGCGTTGCTGACCATCTCACATCCACTCTCACCCCATCCACTCTCACTCCATCATCTACTCTCACATCATCATATACTCTCACCCATCCACTCTCACTCCATCATCTACTCTCACCCATCCACTCTCACTTCATCTACTCTCATTCAATCCACTCTCACTCCATCATCTACTCTCACCCATCCACTCTCACTTCATATACTCTCATTCAATCCACTCTCACTCCATCATCTACTCTCACCCATCCACTCTAACCCTACCCACTCACCCCATTCACTCTCACCCCATCCACTCTCACCCCATCCACTCTCACCCAATCCACTCTCACCCTATCCACTTTCACCCCATCCACTCTCACCCCATCCATTCTCACCCTATCCACTCTCACTCTATCACTTTCACCCCATCCTCTCTCACTTCATCCACTATCACTCATCCACTCTAACCCCTGGGCCCCCTCAAAGCCCCCTTCAATCTACTCTCACCCCCATTCACTCACCCATACCTATGCACAATATCCACACGTACATCTATGCATTTCTCGGTCAATCGAACCAAAGTACACAATGCACTTCTCTACTCCCAGTCGCGCAGGCCTCCCCACGCATTCCCAAAGAGTTCTGGAACTCACTGGACAAGTTTTCGCCCTTCGCTGGTGGCCCGGGCACCACCTCCTTGCGGTACTGCACCTCGAAGCTGTGCTGGGGCGCCGGGCAGGTGACGCGATAGAGGAAGGCCGCCAGCAGCAGCACTAAAATGGTCAGGACGCACACAGCAATGAACAAAAACTTTTCCAGATAGTTCCGCTGACGAAAATAGTTGCGAAGTCGCTGCAGCCGGCTGGCCCGGGGCCGGGGCACCGTCACTGTTGGGACATTCTGGAACGCCTCGCCGGCTGTGCCGATGGCGCCAGCTCCGCTGCCAGCAATGCCGCTGCTGCTGCCGCCGATCTCGCTGTCCTCGTCAAGGTTGGAGCGGACGTACTTCATGACTAGTCCGCTGCAACAATTGCAAAGATTTTTTATTTTATCTTGTTTTTCTCGTAATATAAAATTTACAAGATGCACAAACTTGAAAAACAGCAATAACCTTAAAACATCAATCAAATGAATTAAAAATAAAATTTTACTAACATAAAAACATGACATACAGCTCAATCAAACTAAATAGGCGGAAATTCGGTGATAAAAATTACTAGAAACGAGACTCAATAAGTTTTTAATATTACGCATTGTGCAGCAAAAAAGTTTTCTGTGGAAAGGTTAAAAGTTCTATCAAAAAGAAGAAAGATTTAACCATTGATATAACCAATTATAACCATTGTCATTGATATAAAATATTACGAATATTTAACTATTGATCTGTTAAAATTTCTCTAGATGGCCTCTACCTTCACTTATATTGTATACTTTAATAAGGCTAGAAAATTCCTGATTTGAAAATTAAGTCAAAACAAAAGCGAAAGTGGATTTAATCACTTTGCTTTATGAACTAAGAATAAGAACTACAAACTTTAAAACAAGCATTGTAAAATTTGATTTAGAAGCCAAGAAAAAGCTAGACCTCCCATTTTCTGCAAAGTTTACGGTAGCCAAACCAGCAAGATTTTAAAACGGTACAATTTCAGTAAATTTTGAGGCTTCAGAGCCAACCTCGCTGTTAAAAGAACGTATTTTCCACTGTCGAATTTCGGACATACTCAAGTAAAACTTAAACAAATATATATATATATATAGAAAGACAGTAGCTAAAGTAAGAAATTAAGCTATTTTTATTACAAGGTAATTTTCTAAGCTTGTAAATTCAAGGGATTTTCTGTTTAAAACTAGTTTAGAAAAGCATCGTATCGAATTTAAAGTAAAACATATGACAAGCATATATGATCAAAATGATGTCAATGCACCTTACAGTAGTGCACCCTTGAAAAATTTGCGCTTCTAAAGGTTATCTTATCTGATCCATGCAGTAATCAGTGCGGAAGCCGAGAAATTCCCAAGAAATTTATGTTGTCGAGTTTCCCAACTCAGCTTAATCCATGTTTTTATAATTTTATTTTAGCACAAATCACAATCAAGTCACAATCACTAATCACTAATGCAGGAAGAATCAGAATGACTTATTTCGATTTTATTGTTACTTACTGCTCCTGAGTTTATCTTAATCACGTTTAATTACTTTTAATTTAGGTAATTTTTAAATCATATCAACTTAAACCTATTTTATAGCTTAGTTAGGCCTATCTAATCTTTTTAGAATAGCAAGGCTACTTAAGTTTAGTAACACTTTTTTTAATTAACAATATTTGGCACCATAAGTGTCAAAATGGGGGTAGGACCAGGGGGCCATCAATGGTTCCTGCCCCTCCCCTATTTTTAGCAACTTTTAATATATACTTTTTAAAATAGAATAGGCCTACTAAAATTATTATAAATTTTTAATCCATATAAGTATTTGCTACTTTTATTTCTTTTTTTAAAAGACAGAGACTAAAATACATTTTAGATTGTTTCAGATTTAGGATCCAATATCTATTAGATCAGTAATTAGTTGATTATCACAAATGAGTAATAATCAATGATCAAGTACATATATTATCTATACTTTGAATCATGTTAAATATATGTCAGAATTCATATTAGAACCAAATGCACATTAGAATATTCTAGTATTAATAATATCTTCTGTAGTGTATGTAATATATAATATGCTATTTCTTATACTTAAAGTTAAGGTAGCTAGGTTTAATGCATATATCTTCCTAGACAGCTGGCAACTTGAATTTAGGACTTCTATATATCAATACAGAATTTTCCTAATGAAACAGATAGGCTATTTTATTGTTGAAAATTTGAAAATTACATTTGTTAAAAAACAGAAAACACATCTATTAAAACTTTTTAGCTACCTTTTCTACAACTATTTTAAATTGAAAATTTGCACCAATTTTGAGTGACAGTGCCAGTGCAACATTTTCCTATCTTGGCAGTGCATTCTGTCTATGGAGGGATGATGGCATGCTTTGAAAAAAGTACAGAAAGGAAATAGCTATCAATTTCTAGTTGCCACTGTGTATTGAAGGCGAATGAAGGGGTACCATAGGTGACCCGTGTCATCTGACTAAGCACTGGTAGTCATGGTTGCAGTTACTGCAAGCTACAGCACTATAAGAATATGCATTGGAAACCATCATTTGCTGGCATGAAGCGCGCATCAGCAGCCGCTGCCACAGCTGCCAGGTCATGGCGGGACTCCGCCTCGCTGATCCTCGTCACCGAGGGTCTCCGCGTGCTGCTGCTCAAGCGCGCCGCCAAGAGCTCCTTCTTCGCTAACGCGCGCGTTTTTCCCGGCGGCGCGTTTGACCCCGGCGTAGACGCGAGCGCCGATTGGCTGCCGCTGTTCCGCGCCAACGGCGGGCGCAGCTTCGCCGCCTGGCACCCCGGCGCCGACGGCTTGGCGGCTCAGGCGGCGCAGTTTGCCTCGGCGCGGAGGGCGCCAATTTTCGAGTCAGGCGCCGCCGCGTCCGTGGCGCCGCTGGCACTGCTGCCCGAGGTGGCGCTGAGGATCTGCGCCCTGCGCGAGACTTTCGAAGAGTGCGGCCTCCTGCTGGCTGCGGACGGCGACGGCAACCGGGTGCCGCACGACACGTGGGCGAGCGGGCCGGAGCTGCGGCTGGCCGAGTGGCAGGTGAGGGCGGCAGCCAGCGAGCCTCCGGGCTTCTGCTGCAACTGATCTCTGGGAGACTTTTCATTCGCATTGGGGACCCTTAGAGACACACAGACAGACAGCACACACACACAGGCACCAAGACAGACAGACAGACAGACAGACAGACAGACAGACAGACAGCACACACACAGGCACCAAGACAGAGAGGCAGACAGACAGACACTAAGACAGATAGACAGACAGACAGACAGACAGACAGACAGACAGACAGACAGACAGACAGACAGACAGACAGACAGACACTAAGACAGATAGACAGACACTAAGACAGACAGACAGACACTAAGACACTAAGACAGACAGATACTCAGACACTAAGACACTAAGACAGACAGACAAACACTAAGACAGACAGACAAACACTAAGACAGACACTAAGACACTAAGACAGACAGACAGACACTCAGACACTAAGACAGACAGACAGATACTCAGACACTAAGACAGACAGACAGATACTCAGACACTAAGACAGACAGACAGATACTCAGACACTAAGACAGACAGACAGATACTCAGACACTAAGACAGACAGACACTCAGACACTAAGACAGACAGACAGATACTCAGACACTAAGACAGACAGACAGATACTCAGACACTAAGACAGACAGACAGATACTCAGACACTAAGACAGACAGACACATACTCAGACACTAAGACAGACAGACAGATACTCAGACACTAAGACAGACAGACACTCAGACACTAAGACAGACAGACACTCAGACACTAAGACAGACAGACACTCAGACACTAAGACAGACAGACACTAAGATACTAAGACACTAAGACAGACAGACACTCAGACACTAAGACAGACAGACACTCAGACACTAAGACAGACAGACACTCAGACACTAAGACAGACAGACACTCAGACACTAAGACAGACAGACACTCAGACACTAAGACAGACAGACACTCAGACACTAAGACAGACAGACACTAAGACGCTAAGACAGACAGACACTAAGACGCTAAGACAGACAGACAGAGACAGGCTCTCCCGCAGTCCGCAGTGAAGCAAGACGGTCGCGAGTTCCTCCGCCTGTTTAGCAGCCTGGGCCTGTGCCCGGACCTGCACAGCCTGTACGAGTGGTCGAACTGGCTGACGCCCTCCACCCTGTCCTCGCCCCGCCGGTTCGACACGGCCTTCTTCCTCTGCTGCCTGCCGGCCGCCTTCCAAGTGCGGCTGGACCTGGCGGAGATGTCCGGCGAGCACGACTGGCTGCCGCCCGTGGAGGCCATCGACAGGTGCGCGCTGTGAAGGTCTGCGTTTCCGGCGGTATCTGGGATCAAGTGGGTCAGGATCATGTATCTAATGGGTCAGGATCATGTATCTAATGTGTCAGATAATGTATCTAATGGTTCAGGATCATGTACCTAATGGTTCAGGATCATGTATCTAATGATTCAGAATCATGTATCTAATGGGTCAGGATCTTGTATCTAATAGGTTAGGATCATGTTTCTAATAGGTCAGGATCATGTATCTAATGGGTCAGGATCATGTATCTAATGTGTCAGGATCATGTATCTAATGGTTCAGGATCATGTATCTAATAGGTCAGGATTATGTATCTAATGGGTCAGGATCCTGTATCTAATGGTTCAGTATCATGTATCTAATGGGTCAGGATCATGTATCTAATGGTTCAGTATCATGTATCTAATGGGTCAGGATCATGTATCTAATGGGTCAGGATCATGTATCTAATGGGTCAGGATCCTGTATCTAATGGTTCAGTATCATGTATCTAATGGGTCAGGATCATGTATCTAATGGGTCAGGATCCTGTATCTAATGGTTCAGTATCATGTATCTAATGGGTCAGGATCATGTATCTAATGGGTCAGGATCCTGTATCTAATGGTTCAGTATCATGTATCTAATGGGTCAGGATCATCATGTATCTAATGTGTCAGGATCATGTATCTAATGGGTCAGGATCATCATGTATCTAATGTGTCAGGATCATGTATCTAATGGGTCAGGATCATGTATCTAATGGGTCAGGATCATGTATCTAATGGTTCAGTATCATGTATCTAGTGGGTCAGGATCATGTATCTAATGGGTCAGGATAATGTATGAAATGGGTCAGGATCATCATGTATCTAATGGGTCAGGATCATGTATCTAATGGGTCAGGATCATGTATTTAATGGGTCAGAATTTATTAATTTAAAAATCCGCCCTGCCAGGTTCCACTCCGAGCCGGCCTTCAGCCTTTCGCCACCCACCCTGTACGAGCTGGCCAAGCTGGCCGGCCAGGCCGACTCCCTGCAGTCGCTGGAGGCCTTCGCCAAGCACCGCGGCCGCCTGGGCACGGAGCTGTACTTCCCCGTGCTGGGCGTCGGCCAGCGCCTGGCCTTCACAATGCACCCCGGCGACTGCCGCTACCCAGCCAGCCCCGACTTCAACTCCGGCCGGCACGTCGACCTCGGCGGCATCGGCGACGATCAGCTGATGCGGGACCGGCCTGCCAACCGGATTGTGCATGCGGTGAACCCGGACGCCGAGCGTCACGTGACTCCCGAGGGAGCCGTCAGGCCGGCGCTGAAATCGGGGCCGAGCGCCAAGTTTAGGCTGGACTGCCGCGGCCTGCGGCCCCTGTGCGGCTTCCGGCCGCCCCTTGTGCCTCCGTGTGCCAGGCTGTAGGAGTCTGTTTACAGACTGTCTGTAATGTGTGGCCCGGTTATGTTTACAGACTGTCTGTAATGTGTGGCCCGGTTATGTTTACAGACTGTCTGTAATGTGTGGCCCGGTTATGTTTACAGACTGTCTGTAATGTGTGGCCCGGTTATGTTTACAGACTGTCTGTAATGTGTAGCCCGGTTATGTTTACAGACTGTCTGTAATGTGTGGCCCGGTTATGTTTACAGACTGTCTGTAATGTGCGGCCCGGTTATGTTTACAGACTGTCTGTAATGTGTGGCCCGGTTATGTTTACAGACTGTCTGTAATGTGTGGCCCGGTTATGTTTACAGACTGTCTGTAATGTGTGGCCCGGTTATGTTTACAGACTGTCTGTAATGTGTGGCCCGGTTATGTTTACAGACTGTCTGTAATGTGTAGCCCGGTTATGTTTACAGACTGTCTGTAATGTGTGGCCCGGTTATGTTTACAGACTGTCTGTAATGTGTAGCCCGGTTATGTTTACAGACTGTCTGTAATGTGTGGCCCGGTTATGTTTACAGACTGTCTGTAATGTGTAGCCCGGTTATGTTTACAGACTGTCTGTAATGTGTGGCCCGGTTATGTTTACAGACTGTCTGTAATGTGTGGCCCGGTTATGTTTACAGACTGTCTGTAATGTGTGGCCCGGTTATGTTTACAGACTGTCTGTAATGTGTGGCCCGGTTATGTTTACAGACTGTCTGTAATGTGTGGCCCGGTTATGTTTACAGACTGTCTGTAATGTGTAGCCCGGTTATGTTTACAGACTGTCTGTAATGTGTGGCCCGGTTATGTTTACAGACTGTCTGTAATGTGTAGCCCGGTTATGTTTACAGACTGTCTGTAATGTGTAGCCCGGTTATGTTTACAGACTGTCTGTAATGTGTGGCCCGGTTATGTTTACAGACTGTCTGTAATGTGTAGCCCGGTTATGTTTACAGACTGTCTGTAATGTGTGGCCCGGTTATGTTTACAGACTGTCTGTAATGTGTGGCCCGGTTATGTTTACAGACTGTCTGTAATGTGTAGCCCGGTTATGTTTACAGACTGTCTGTAATGTGTGGCCCGGTTATGTTTACAGACTGTCTGTAATGTGTGGCCCGGTTATGTTTACAGACTGTCTGTAATGTGTGGCCCGGTTATGTTTACAGACTGTCTGTAATGTGTGGCCCGGTTATGTTTACAGACTGTCTGTAATGTGTGGCCCGGTTATGTTTACAGACTGTCTGTAATGTGTAGCCCGGTTATGTTTACAGACTGTCTGTAATGTGTGGCCCGGTTATGTTTACAGACTGTCTGTAATGTGTAGCCCGGTTATGTTTACAGACTGTCTGTAATGTGTAGCCCGGTTATGTTTACAGACTGTCTGTAATGTGTAGCCCGGTTATGTTTACAGACTGTCTGTAATGTGCGGCCTGGTTATGTTTACAGACTGTCTGTAATGTGTAGCCCGGTTATGTTTACAGACTGTCTGTAATGTGCGGCCCGGTTATGTTTACAGACTGTCTGTAATGTGTGGCCCGGTTATGTTTACAGACTGTCTGTAATGTGTGGCCCGGTTATGTTTACAGACTGTCTGTAATGTGTAGTCCGGTTATGTTTACAGACTGTCTGTAATGTGTAGCCCGGTTATGTTTACAGACTGTCTGTAATGTGTGGCCCGGTTATGTTTACAGACTGTCTGTAATGTGTAGCCCGGTTATGTTTACAGACTGTCTGTAATGTGTGGCCCGGTTATGTTTACAGACTGTCTGTAATGTGTAGCCCGGTTATGTTTACAGACTGTCTGTAATGTGTGGCCCGGTTATGTTTACAGACTGTCTGTAATGTGTGGCCCGGTTATGTTTACAGACTGTCTGTAATGTGTGGCCCGGTTATGTTTACAGACTGTCTGTAATGTGCGGCCTGGTTATGTTTACAGACTGTCTGTAATGTGTGGCCCGGTTATGTTTACAGACTGTCTGTAATGTGCGGCCTGGTTATGTTTACAGACTGTCTGTAATGTGCGGCCTGGTTATGTTTACAGACTGTCTGTAATGTGCGGCCTGGTTATGTTTACAGACTGTCTGTTATGTGCGGCCTGGTATGTTTACAGACTGTCTGTAATGTGTGGCTCGGTTATGTTTACAGACTGTCTGTAATGTGTAGCCCAATTATGTTTACAGACTGTCTGTAATGTGCGGCCTGGTTATGTTTACAGACTGTCTGTAATGTGCGGCCTGGTTATGTTTACAGACTGTCTGTAATGTGTGGCCTGGTTATGTTTACAGACTGTCTGTAATGTGCGGCCTGGTTATGTTTACAGACTGTAAAGGACTGTAGTTTTAACTTTTTGATTTATAAAGAGCTGATTCTTTGTCGGAAAATCTAAAACTGTTGTTTGATGTTCATTAAGCATTTTCTGTTGCTGTCTGTAAGGCTGTAAGGCTGACTGACGGTATCTGTAATGCTAGCCCATCTTAATTACGTGCAGTTGTAGGCATTCGCGCATGTCTACTTGCAATGGCAGTGTTCGCATCTGATTCAGTTGTCAAATAGACTAATGCGATTCTCCATTGATTTAGAGAAATCATTGAAATACTGTAGCTTTTGAACTGCTAATACTTTCAAATATTCGACTTGCACCTCAGTTGGTCCTGACTCGATTATTTTGCACTTAAAAATTCACATCGGCTGGGTATTTTTAGCGCAATGTCGGCCTTTAAAATCAAGTAAGACTCATTCGAGGAAAATCTTGTTTCTTAGAAAAACATTTTAAGGGCTGCATAGCAAAAACAGATTTTGGGGAGCAGATCGAATGCCCATATTTCAGCATGCAAAGCGCCAATCTCCATGTTGTATTTTGCGCAAAGCCATGCTGCCCAAAATGTTTTCTAAGAAACAGTTTCCCATCCTACTCAGGTCGGCCTTGTCAGATATCTTTCTAAGAAACAGTTTCCCGTCATACTCAGGTCGGCCTTGTCAGATATCTTTCTAAGAAACAGTTTCCCGTCATACTCAGGTCGGCCTTGTCAGATATCTTTCTAAGAAACAGTTTCCCGTCCTACTCAGGTCGGCCTTGTCAGATATCTTTCTAAGAAACAGTTTCCCGTCCTGCTCAGGCTGGCCTTGTCGGATATCTTTCTAAGAAATAGTTTCCCGTCCTACTCAGGCCGGCCTTGTCAGATATCTTTCTAAGAAACAGTTTACCGTCCTGCTCAGGCTGGCCTTGTCAGATATCTTTCTAAGAAACAGTTTCCCGTCCTACTCAGGCCGGCCTTGTCAGATATCTTTCTAAGAAACAGTTTCCCGTCCTACTCAGGTCGTCTTGTCAGATATCTTTCTAAGAAACAGTTTCCCGTCCTACTCAGGCCGGCCTTGTCAGATATCTTTCTAAGAAACAGTTTCCCGTCATACTCAGGTCGTCCTTGTCAGATATCTTTCTAAGAAACGGAGTGTCCCATCTTCCTACGACGCACGTAAGTCCATCCTACATGTAGCTGGGAGGCTGGGACTGGGAGATCAGAGGGTGAGGCAGTGTTGGCTCTGCAAGCAGCCAGGCAGGGTGATGAGTTGCAATTTTGACAACTCATTAATAATTCATCAACTCCGTATAGGGGCGCGATAATACTGATGAGCTGGGCGGTGCCTGTCTCTCGTGGGTCAGAGCTCAGTCTGAAAGTATATAACCTGTGAGGCTGCTTGACTCCATCTGCTAGGACTGACTCATCAGCTTCTTAAGTTACTTGAGCAGTCGGTGCTCACATTAAGCTTTGCATTCTTACCTTGCCACAGGGCACTATTTCTGCTTCCACCATGCCAGCAGTTGGAGAGCGGGTGATGCACGGCAGCTCATCTTACTTTGCTGTGGAGATGAAGAAGCTGCTAAATGACCGCGAAACCAGGTGCGTTTGATGATGGGTCAAATTGGTGGCACCTGGCGTAGCTTGTGTAGGCTTGTGCATGTACAGTGTACATGCAACATCTTTTTTGCATTATCAGTTTCTCCTGTCACTGCTCCTCTGTGTCACTGCTTCCCTGTGTCACTGCTCCCCTGTGTCACTGCTTCCCTGTGGCACTGCTTGCTGTGGCACTGCTTCCCTGTGGCACTGCTCCCCTGTGTCACTGCTCCCCTGTGTCACTGCTTCCCTGTGTCACTGCTTCCCTGTGTCACTGCTTCCCTGTGTCACTGCTCCCCTGTGTCACTGCTTCCCTGTGTCACTGCTTCCCTGTGGCACTGCTTCCTGTGGCACTGCTTCCCTGTGTCACTGTTCCCCTGTGTCACTGCTCCCCTGTGTCACTGCTCCCCTGTGTCACTGCTTCCCTGTGTCACTTCTCCCCTGTGTCACTGCTTCCCTGTGTCACTGCTCCCTATGTACGTATCAGTGCCTCTCCTTTGTAATACCAATTTCACTTGGATTAATATCACACGTAATTAACTTCAGCTTGTTATCAACCAGTGCGATTTCATCGAACTCAAAAGCCCTCCAATTCCGAGCAGTGACGTGAAGTTCATCATCGGCAGCAGCCGGCGCCCGTTCTACGCCCACCGCTGCCTCGTGGCCGTCCGGTGCGACGCCTTCCGCGCGATGATCGCTGAGGCGAGCCGCTTCCACCTGCAGCACCTGCAGCAGCACCAGCTCCATCATCAGCTGCAGCAGCAGCAGCATCCGCGATCCGCTTCGCCTCTCTCCCCGATGGCGTCACCGGCGCCCGCAGCTGCGGCATCGACGATGGACGCTTCGCCCGCGACAACGTCGCTGATACTGCCAGAGACAAATCCGGACACGTTTGCCTCGGTGCTGGAGTTCCTGTACACCAACTGCGTCTGCCTGCGGCCGTCCAACGCGCTGGAGGTTCTGGCCGCGGCAGTTGAGTTCGGCCTGGACGATCTGCGGAGGGTGAGCTCGATGTCATGGAAGCACCTCTTCCGATAAAGTACAAGCAATGCGACTCGCGGCGCGTATTCTTGTTTGCAAAATGAACTGCTTCTCGTTAAAGACGTACAGATATTTCTATGCTTTTATCTGTGCATTTTGAATCGACCATAGTTATTCTATCACGCTGCTTTTACTTACAATAAAGGCGTAGACCTAGGTGAGAAGTCCTCACCAAGACACAAATGCTGCACTCGTACTCGAGTCAGGAGGTTGCTTGTATGAAATGACCTCTCAGTTGGTAAAGAGCCAAGTCTTTGAGGCCTTCGTCTCAAATAAGTCATTCTACCGCCTCTCCGCCCGCCTCCCGGATCCGCGCAGCTGTGCTTTGACTACCTGACCGACAACCTGAACTCGAGCAACGCCTGCGAGCTGCTGCAGGCTGCCGTCACCTTCGGCCAGGAGGAGCTCCGCCTCAAAGCCGCCGAGTTCATTGAGCGCAACGCGGCCGCCGTGTTCACCGCCGGCCGGGCCTTCGCGGGGCTGTCGGCCGAGGCTCTGGCCGGCATTCTCGGCTCCGACCAGCTCATGCTGGACGAGCTTGACATCATCGCGGCGCTGCGGTCGTGGGCCAATCTGGCTGTCGAACGGGCAGCGACTTCGTCAACTGCAGCCTCAGCGAATCATCGTCGAAGCTCCGTGTCTTTCGCCGACACTGCAGCTTCGACTGCTGTCGTTGGATCCGTCGCGCTGGACGACTGTCCGGGCCTCATAGCCGCCGTCCGGCAACTCCGGCTGGGCCTGCTGACCCGCAAGAGCTGGCCGAGGTCGAGCGGGAGAACGAAGCCGACCTGATCATCCCGGTGAGCTTTGGTGTCAATTGCTTGGTGTGTCAAGACTGTACGAGGTGTCAGAAAAGTTCCAGGACTGTGCCTACTGCACAGCTTGTGGATGCACTATCAATTTGCAGCTTGTTGCAGGCTGTACGCTCGTAGCAGCAGGAGCTTTACTGTTGCAACCAGTGTACGAGCCGTATGGAGATAATGCTATGTCTCGCTCCCAAGTTTTTGAGTGGCACAAGCGATTCAAGGAGGGGTTGGAGGAGGTCGAGGACAACACCAGGAGTGGGAGACCTTCAACGTCAGATGTCAGAGGCGTTGTCCACATGGAATTTCTGCGCCAAGGCCAAACCATCAATCAGCATGTGTACGAGTACAAAGGGATCCTGTAGCAACTGCTTCCTTCAGTGCGAGACAAGAGATGCGATTTGTGGGAAGCCATGCAACTCGTGTTTCCTTCATCAGGATAATGCACCAGCTCACAATGCTTTAAGTGTCAGTGAGTATCTCGCGAATAGGAATGTCACAGTGCTAGACCAGCTTCCATATTCACCTGATCTAGCTCTGTGCGATATTTTCCTATTTCCCAAGCTCAAGGAGGTTCTCAAAGGTACTGAATTTCCTGATGTTGAAACCATCAGAAGGGCCACGACGATGAAACTACAAAATATTCCCAAAAAAGCCTTCCAGGGCTGCACGGAGGCCTGGCGCAGAAGAATGAACAAGTGCGTTCTGCTCAGGGTGGAGTGCTTTGAAGGAGCCAGATTTGATTCTGATTGATTTTTGCTAATAAAGTTTCTATAAGCCCAGTCCTGGAACTTTTCTGACACACCTCGTAGCTCAGGTTTACTGCCAGTTTGTAGTTATGGCTCAGGATTCTGTCTTTGGACTGTCTTTTGTAAAGACTGATTCTGTTTACAGACTGTAGCTAAGGCCGTGGGATTCTGTTTAAAAACTGTACATCCGCATATTCGTTATTTCGATTGCGAACTACACGGTAAATTGATGTGTTCCTTATTACCAGACTTTCTCTGTAATCAAGAAACAATCACTTCTAGCTCTTAGCTAGGCAACCCAGTTATCAATGAAGGTACTGCTTACCTTGATTCAGGTGAGATCTCGTCTGTAGTCTCCTGCGTCAGTAGTTCTCTCAGTTGATCTGGTAGATCAGGCGCCTTGGTTCTTCAGTTGCTCTGGTCCTGGTTCTTCTTGTACTTCCGATGAAGTTACTTCCGGCCGGTATCCGCAGTCAGGACCAATCAGAGGCCTCGTATCAACAATGGGATCCCTGCGCCGAACTGCGGTTTCACTTAAGCCTTCTCCTTCTAGCAGTGCCTCCATGCACTCTAGGTATTGCTCCGGTAATCTCTAATAGATCCTCTAAGATCTATTAAGGTATTTCTTTGGGCGACTACAGCCAATGGGGTCTCAAATGGACTCAAGAGTCTCAACAGACTCTCACACTAAAACAATAGTGAGTCGACTCAACAACTGGCGCAAATGAGCAAGGCTTACCGCGACAACTCGACCGAGTCTCGATTGACTAGGCGATCAGGAGGTCTCTCTAAGGACTTCCTCTTCGGAGCGCTCCTCTTCCGTGGGGAGTATGACTCCGGTACCGCTTTGGACCGCTTGTATTTATAGACGATTTTGCTGGCCAAAAATAGTAAAATTATTCATGGGTTGCGCTAAAAATAGTAACATGACTCATTGCGGCTATTATTAGTAACATGATTCATTCTGATGCTATAAATAGTAACATGATTCACTTTGCTGCTATAAATAGTAACATGAATCATCCTGCTGCTATAAATAGTAACATGAATCATCCTTAAAGTTTAAGTGCGCAGGCATGCACTAGCTTAATTATAGCAGCATTCTATGATTAACTATTCTACTTCTTTCTGTGGGAGGTAGAACACTACAAAATGCTGTCCTCGGCCTCCCTGCTCTGTCAGGTCTCAATGTTTGCGGAGGCCTGGAAGCTGCACGCGCTTCGTCAAGCCGGCGACAGAAGCAACCCGATTGCCAGGCCGCGCAAGGGCACCCAGCGCCGGGCGCACATGTTGACTTCGACACCACCGCCCCCGACGCTGACGACAACCTTGGCTGATGAGGGCGGCGGTGAGTTCAGCAGTGCCCTTGATGGCATGAACGGTCTGTCAAGTCCGGGAGAGCTTCTGATCAGCTCCAGCCCAAGTCTGGGACGGAAAGCTCCGAACTAACCTGCACGCTTGCTCACCCGATTGTATCAGAATTGAGTTTTTCTGCTTTTCCTATTAGCATGTCAATTTTGGCATGTCAGCCTAAGCTTCTTTTACTTTTTAAGCGTTTTTTAATTTAGTGTACATGCAATTATTTCAGGGTGTTATGAATTCTTTCTTAATTGTTCGCTTCTGTAGCCTATCCGTTAGTTTGGTTCTATTCATATTGTTTACATGTACATGCGAAAGCGGGTGGGATACTCATATGATGCAATAATTCAATGAAATATACGTAGCTGGTTCTAACAATAATCATTGTGAGCACGAGATTCTATCAATAAAGAAATTTACTGAATGCATGTAAGAACCCTTTGTCCTACAGATAATTGGCCGCATACATCAGAGTAAAACATTAAATCTTCAAGCAAAATATTTTATTGGCTGTAAAAGATGTTGTTCGATACTTTTTGTGCTAAATTTACTATGAAGAATATTATAGAAATTAGATAGAGCTATCAGTTTATGTACATAAATGTACATCGACATGAACGAGCGTACATGTACATGTACGGAAGTACAATCTATGGGATCCAACCGTGAATCAAGAGCCTGGCTTGTCAATTTGGCAGTGAATTTAACTGTAGAACTACCAGGATTCCGCCTGAACATTTTTCACTGCGCTTCTTGCCAGCCCTCTGGACCCCAGGGTAGTCCGAAGACACAGTGGAGAGGCGAGCGCCACCCATTCCGCTAGCCCTCTAGTCCCGTTGAGGTATTAAAAAATTCTGCCAGAAGGTCGGATTTTTCTCATACTCGTATATAAGCGCTATATATAGATCATCTACTCAATCCCAAGCAACAGGTACGCGCGTTTTACGCGCATTTTTTGGTAATTCTGTACGCGCGTAAGCGAACGCACAAAATACGCGCCTTTTGTAACAGAAAATACGCTGTAATAACGCAATGCTAACTGCAGACTGGTACAGGAACAGGACTAACCATACATGTACATATATGTAGGTTCCGCGGATTCGTTTATTCATGCAAGCATACTTAATTGTCATAAGGCTTTAATTACATCGAATAACCCAGAAGGAACGTTAGCTGAGCCCATCTAAGGCTGAAGTGGCTTTTAGTAAATAAAGTATAGTGTCACGTTATTTGATGTTGGCCGTGACCCTTAAAAGGGCCGTTTTAGTCCCAAAATAAGTTGAAGTCAACTTAGGCGAAGTGGTTGGTGTAGCGGAGCACTTGGCAATAAGGGCAGGAAACTGCCGTAGTCGTTTTTATTGTTTAAATCAATATAAATAGTAAGTTTGGTTGTTACTGGCAAATAACAAACTATGGCTTTCTGGGCACTGGCGGCTGCAACAATAGTTTCTTTTAAGATAAATTGGATGTGAGTTCAAGCGACAGACGAGTGATGTAATGTCGACGTAACGTGATGATCAATGGCAATGAGTACAGTGAAGGCAGTGAGGCGTAGTAGGCAGGCGGATGAGCAGTGGCGAAGTTGGCGTCAGTCGTGGCGTGAGGTAAGGAGGCTCGAGGCAGCCAGACAGAGAGAAGGAAAACAAGGCCGCAAAAACACACAAGGCCAAGGACAGACGGAGAGAGAGAGCGAGAGAGAGAGAGGAGAGAGAAAAGTGGAGTGCCCGCCGCCAGGCGGGGGGTTTAATAAAGGAGCGCAGAGGGGGGTAGCGCGAAGCACGAGTGGTTTTCATTGGCTGGCGAGAGAACTTAAAATTATCGATCGTGCCAATTTTATACGGTCGCGAGAGAGGATAGCAAAATATACAGTGAATTAGAAATTGCCACAAAATCGTTGGGCACTACTACAAGTAAACGTCGCAATAAACGAATGGAAAAGTTTAGTTAAAACTATAGAGAAACAGCAGTCCAACGGCCCTTTTCGGGACCACCTTAAACTGGCAACGTCACACAACGTCACAACGGCAACATCACAGGCAAAATCAATACAAATATTGGTCAGTTTATGCATCAAAATGCTAGCTCGTAGGAACGTTGTCGAAAATGGAGTTCTGATAAATGAACTGCAATTTTTATTTATAAAAAATAATTTAAGAACAAAGAGATACATAAGAGTGTAATGAAAGAGCAACTTAAATTAACGAGTGATTAAGCATAAAAGAAAAAGCCGCAAAAGCACACGAAAGTATACCTGTTTACAATTCTGACCGAGTTGAAAAAAGTGAAAAGTAAAAGGATTTGGATTACCATTATTTTCAAACAAAAAGCAACTAAATCTAGTTAAATAAGTGCAGAATATAAATGTAAAACGGAAACAACAATAAAGCAATCCTTTTGTTTTTCAAAAGCTTTTGAGGCCATTTAAGCTTGAAATATATAAAATCCAAAGTGTATAATATATTTTAAAGTTATGAAAGCAACCAAATTAATGCATGATAAAGTGTATCATTAGCTATATCTTAAAATATCTCTATCTAGCTATAATCAACTATCTAAATATAAGTCGTATAAAGCAAAGTAATCCATAAAACAAGTGTTGCATGCTCCAGATTACATGCAGTTTAATTGGCTTAAGTCTAACTAATGTTGACACGAAACACATGCTGAGTATGCTTTAAAAATAACTATTGAAAAGAATGGTTCTACTGTAACGGTAGGAAACAGAGAATAAAATAAAATACTAACATATTAACAAAAGCATGCGAACGCCTGTTGCTTGGGTATGGACTGCACTCCAGCTGTTGTAGTGATTTTTATACTTTCGCTGATCAAGCCTCGAGTTAAGTACCACTAGGAACACTTCCTTATAGTCTAGTAGTACTGTCTAGTCTAGCTGTAGTCCTTGCCTCTAGTACAGTTGGGCGAAACCTCAACTGATGGAATCCTCAACTACAGCTGTACACTTAGTCTATAGCTCTCATGGTCATCACCTCGAAGCTGCCAATTCCTTCTAATATCAGCACAATTTACGAATAGTGTACTTGCTATAAAATTATAGCAAGTATAAAGCAAAACTATAAAGCGAAAACACGTTTATATCGTTATAATGAACTCTCTGAACACTGCTTCATAGTTGCGCGCGATAAATAAATAGAAGCTCGTCAATGTTTTGCAAAATTCTCAAAATTTTAGATCAAATTAAACTGAGTAACTTAAAGTATATCACACATGCGCCAAAACGTATAAATTTGCTACAGCTGATAATTAAAAAACTCGTTTTGTTAAAATGAGTTAATGATGCTTCGTGTCTTGCATTTGAGTTAGGCAAATAACAGTGCCAAAACTCTGGCAGGTTCTATCAATCAATCAACTTTTTGTAGTTCTTTTGAGTCTTTGTTTTCTTCGTCAAGTTCATTGTGGGTTAGTCGGAGACTTCTCTCTTTCACCAAAAATTTATATTGAGCATCCATGGTAGCATTTTGACTTTCGTGAATATAATGTACTTTATATACTGCTTTAATGTTTCATCCTTCCTTCTAGCCAAAATAGACAACAAGTTGCATAAAATCGTGTTGGAGTAAAGAACTTAAATTTATTTGAATAAAAAATGAAACATATGAAAGATTAAAAAATTCTATTATTCATTAATTGACTTTTCCATTTTTATAAAAAAACAGCAGACAAAAATTTGTATTGAGTCTAGCTCGCAAAAATAATGTAATGAAATAGAAAATATGAAAATGAAAAAATATTGAAACATTATATATCAAAAAATATATCCTTCTTGATTTTTTCGATGAATTTCAAATCATACTTAGTTCACAAATATGGTTATATTTTTGGATTGTAAAGGATCTCAAATGCAGAATACCATTTTTATTGATCTTAAGGATGGTTACTGGTTAGTTTTTACATTAAATAGAAATTTTTTGTGCTAAATCGTAGGCTACAGGATATGATATTCATATTAATAATTATTACTTATTAATGTCACTCATGTGAATTTTCCATCCGAAATAGAGGGAAAAAGGACACTTCTCAAATATTAACAACGTAATAAAATTTTCATACTTTACTAATTCCATTTATTAAAATCTGCAATTGAATATAAAAATCATTGACGGTGATGATATGTTTTGTCAATTTTTAACTTTGCTAACTTTAGTCATTTAACATTAAGAATCTTATCTTATTAGTGACGATAAGAAAATAGTAGGTATAGTTTAGCTTTTCAAATATAAAAATGAATAGTTCTGTTTTTTATAATCAAAAGACAGAAACTTTAACTAAAGTAAACTAAATTTAATTAAAAAAACTAAATAAACTAAAACTAGGCAAACAAATAAACAAACACTAAAACTAAATGTTTTTATTTCATTTGAATATCCTTATATTTTTTGTATTTGAGTATGGCGCGAATTAAATGGGTGTGATGTCAATGCTTTTGGCACTTTTTAATAATCATAAAAGGCTAGTTAAAAGGCTAGTTAAAAGCATATATGGTGTCCAAAAGCATAGCTGAGTGTGAGTCCATGTTTCTGCTATTATCTAGGCTTTATCAAGGTTTATGATTTCAAATTTTGATTTTACAAGGGGCTGGTAGTGGAGGATGTTGGCTGTTAATTCGATTGAGAAACGAACACTTGTTTAATGTTTATGGCTAAAAATAAGAATGAGAAACCCTGATTCACTATTAAGGCGTTAAATGATTAAAGATCGGGAAGATCACAGAGTGGGAGATAACAGGGACGGGGAGATCACAGGGACGGGGAGATCACAGGGACGGGGAGATCACAGGGACGGGGAGATCACAGGGACGGGGAGATCACAGGGACGGGGAGATCACAGGGACGGGGAGATCACAGGGACGGGGAGATCACAGGGACGGGGAGATCACAGGGACGGGGAGATCACAGGGACGGGGAGATCACAGGGACGGGGAGATCACAGGGACGGGGAGATCACAGGGACGGGGAGATCACAGGGACGGGGAGATCACAGGGACGGGGAGATCACAGGGACGGGGAGATCACAGGGACGGGGAGATCACAGGGACGGGGAGATCACAGGGACGGGGAGATCACAGGGACGGGGAGATCACAGGGACGGGGAGATCACAGGGACGGGGAGATCACAGGGACGGGGAGATCACAGGGACGGGGAGATCACAGGGACGGGGAGATCACAGGGACGGGGAGATCACAGGGACGGGGAGATCACAGGGACGGGGAGATCACAGGGACGGGGAGATCACAGGGACGGGGAGATCACAGGGACGGGGAGATCACAGGGACGGGGAGATCACAGGGACGGGGAGATCACAGGGACGGGGAGATCACAGGGACGGGGAGATCACAGGGACGGGGAGATCACAGGGACGAGGATCTCGAGAAGTTCTCCGTGATCTCGGGAGATCACGAGAAGTTCGGGGAGCCAGAACAGGGAGACCACAGTAAGATCGCAGGATCCAACAATGTTAAAAGCTGCTTATAACTTTTACTTTAACATTGGCCCAGTCTGCACGGCTCCCTGCTCGAAGTCAGCCAGAGGTGAACAAAGGAGACCAGCTGGGAGAGCTGCAGCCCAGATTCGGGCTGTCGTGCTCAAGCGCATTATGAAGCTGAAGTTTTTCAACTGATTCACCTGAGCGAATCTAATTGGAACTCAACTTGACAGTGAAGAATGCTCTGGGGTATCCAGAGTTGCAGTTTTTTTCATTCTTCACTTTTTTAAGCGAAGGAAAATCCGTCCTTGAAATGCATCGCCAACTTTTTCAACGGCCGGGTCTGGCTGTCAAATTCGCCACTTTCGAACCGCTTCTTCATGTCAATCCCGGATCACGCGACACGATCGGAGACTCGGTTCCGCCTGGTTCTGGGCTAATTACCCTGTGATGGGGCTGGATGCCCTCAGCTTTACCGCCCCATCAGCAGCTCCCCCATTGGCTGGCGCACCCAGCATCTTCACTAGCTTCATCTGCCGCCGCTACCACCGCATTGGCCTCTACCGTTCGTGCTTCGTTTTTTTCTTTTGCAAGACAGAAGGCGCTGGGCCGGGTACATAAGGCGGCGGAGGCCCGCACCGGCTCGTCAGACACCTCCAGTCAGGCTGAACTCTGTCTGAATGTTTCACAGATCCGACATGCTGCCGCCTCCTTCTTTGTTTCCGTTGATGTCGGAGTCTGCGGCCGCTGCCGCTTTTCTGTCTTCCCAGCGGCAGCGGCAGCAGAGGTTCCTGCCGCACTGCCATCCCGTCAGGCAGCTGCTGGCCGCCGGTCTCCATGGCTGCCCGCCCGCCGGCCTCCCGCCGTTCTTGAGTCCATCGGCGGCCGCGGCCGCTGCGGCGAATCTGCTGTCCTCAGCGTCGCCGCTGGCCCGGCTGCAGGGCCACTGCTTCCTGGCTGCCGTGAGTTCGCTGAAGGGCCGGCCTCTCCCCACAGATCGGAGGGAAGAGGCGAAGAGATGGAGATTAGAGAGAGAGAGATGGTTTCTCACGGACGAGGAAGCACGAATACTACTTGTAGTACGAGTAGATCGCAACTTGCATAGCAGATTATTTACGAGCCGTAGCATGCAAGTTTAAGTACATCATAGGAACAGGTCCATGCAGATAAGAGTCCGGTAGATCACAGAGTCAGGCAGATCACAGAGTCAGGCAGATCACAGAGTCAGGTAGATCACAGAGTCAGGCAGATCACAGAGTAGGTAAATCACAGAGTAGGTAGATCACAGAGTCGGGCAGATCACAGAGTCAGGCAGATCACAGAGTCGGGTAGATCACAGAGTCGGGTAGGTCACAAAGTCAGGCAGATCACAGAGTCAGGCAGATCACAGAGTCAGGCAGATCACAGAGTCAGGCAGATCACAGAGTCAGGTAGATCACAGAGTCAGGCAGATCACAGGATTCAGGCAGATCACAGAGTCAGGCAGATCACAGAGTCGGGTAGATCACAGAGTCGGGTAGGTCACAAAGTCAGGCAGATCACAGAGTCAGGCAGATCACAGAGTCAGGCAGATCACAGAGTCAGGCAGATCACAGAGTCGGGCAGATCACAGAGTCAGGCAGATCACAGAGTCAGGCAGATCACAGAGTCAGGCAGATCACAGAGTCGGGCAGATCACAGAGTCAGGCAGATCACAGAGTCAGGCAGATCACAGAGTCAGGCAGATCACAGAGTCAGGCAGATCACAGAGTCGGTTAGATCACAGGATAAATCAAAGAGTCTTTGAGATCGCAGGTTTAAATAACGAATGAGTGATGGAGATGTGATAAAATTACAGAATTAAATCAAATTTGATTGTTAAATTTTCAATTCTGTTCATCTTCAATCGAATTCGGAATTGGACGCGGTGATGCGGTAAAAAACCGCCCTGTTCTGACATTGTGACAGCAGTTCCTTTCACTTTTCAGATGGGAGCCCAGTCTCCTCAACCGCTGGACTCCGTGGCCTACGGCGGCGCTCAGCATCATCAAGCGGCTGCTGCGGCCTCGTCTTCGGGGTCGGCCGGCGGCTCCCAGCAGCAGCAGCAGAGCCTGGCTTCCCAGCAGCGCGGCAGCCGACAGTCGCGCACGTTCGGCGAGAACATCGTCATCCTGCTGTGCATGAACCGCGTGCGCCGCATGGGCGGCCGCTGGTACGGGCGGTGTCTGCACATCCGCACAGCAAGAAGAAGAGGAAAGAAGCGAATCTTTAAGCCGCGTCAGACTATCCAGGCTCAGGGAGGCCTCTGATGCCGCCATGTTGAGGGCTTGCCTTTGTTTTAGCTAATTCGGTTCCTTGAAGGTCAGATGACCCCTCCATGCTTAAATATTCGGAGATGACCCCTCTCATCTTAAATATTCGGAGATGACCCCTCCATGCTTAAATATTCGGAGATGACCCCCTCCATGCTTAAATATTCGGAGATGACCCCTCCATGCTTAAATATTCGCGAGATGACCCCTCCA
>NIVC01003715.1:0-46163 GCA_002269645.1 Macrostomum lignano
AAACCGAAAAAAGCTTTAAAAACTGAAAGCTGCATGATGTACTATTTTAAATTTCGATCTCAAACTGTATAATGTTAAAGTTGAAAACAAACTTGAGACACTAATTGCAAATTAGAGATCGTGATAGTCCTAAAGCAGCTATTGCATTTGATCCTTATAATATTATCTTCGACAAGATTCAAAACAAAAAATAATAATAACTTTTTAAATTCGTATACTTAAGACTCTGAGGTGTGAATTTTGAAAACCAGTAAATTTGTTATTTAAGTTTATTTTCGTTGCTAATATACTTGTAGCTGTAAAAAAGAATCAAGACCGCGAGACCAGGCTTCTCTTTTAAAGAAAACAGATAACAAGAGCGGTACATTATGATAAGTAGACAGTAGACACGTAAAGCATACATGTGTATTTATTTATAAATATATGACGCGAAAATAATATATCTTTGTACACAAAATGAATGCAGTCTATATTACAATATCATGTGACTGTACAGAATGAACATGTGAGCATTTCAACTCTAAGAATATTTAACTGTTGGCATTCTATTATAGGTTAATATGGTGATACTTTTGTTTATGAAGACACGATTCAACAATATAGGATGATTGAGGATGCTCATGAACTACAGAGCCGAAACTCACTCAGATTCAATCACTCAATATTATAAGACAGTTAAGATATTCAATGAGTTTAAAGGGAAGAAAAACACGAACACAATGAGCGATCGAGGTAACAATTTAATAATGATATAAACAATAGCAATACAAATCCAACAAATTAATTAGGCACATTGTAAGCTACAAATTGCGATAAGTTACCTGTGATATGATTATTATTAGTATGTCTTAACCACCATTATTTAAGCAGTTGTATACTACTTGTACATACCAGTAGTGTGGAGGCAATATCTAAGTAAAAAACGCGACACAAATAGACATACAATTCAGAGGCAGCAATACAATTTGAACACAGGTAGGTGCACACTACAAGAAAATGCAAACCAAAACTCAACACTGCAGGAAGAATCGAAGCAAGATAGTGAACTACAATGTAGCTGGTAACAACTGCAGACGCAGACAATTCATGAAGGTATGTGCTAGCTAGATATTAAAAAACCATGAAAAAACAGAGCTCACTCAGATTTTTTACTTTGCTACAACAATTAAAAGCGCAATTGTTACATTTGCACACATCAGATAGATACTACTAAGCTCTAATTCAGTAGTTTATTTACATTGTCTTATCTTTTCTGCTTAATTAAAACTTACACTGGCCAAATTCGCACCACAGATACCACAATAACTAGATGGGCCGTACATTTGCGTGTAAGCTACTTTCAGTTCAGTAGTAAGTTTAACTGAAGCATTTAAATGTCTTTTTAAAGATTAGGCTCTTTTATTGGCTCTGGTCCCCAGCTTAAACCCTTGAACTCCACACAGAACCTCTACCCTGCCCCGCCACCCAATTTTTATTGCCTTTCTAGGAATTAGTCTAAATCTGCCATGTACATTTCCGTGGACTGGCCAATGTACATTATGGCTGAACCAAGTTGTTTACGCCTGCTAGCTTTGGGCTTCTAAATTTATCAAAGTGATTTTAGCTGCCTTCTTATAAAACAGCTTACATATTCTTCATTGCTACTGAACTGAAAGTAGAAAGCTGTTTTGCTAAATATATATCTGGTTATACTAGTATCTGTGATTTGCACCAAGTTCACGAAAATTCAATTGAGAAAATCGTGCAAACGGACAGAGCTTGTCTATGGGCTAAACCCTATCAGACACTAAATGTGTTTTAATTTTCGATAACGCTTTTTCAAGCTTGGTTACTTGGAAAGAAACGTGTTGAAGAAATGAAAATATGGAACATACAGTTACTTTCACCTATTAGTTCGCGATACTTGACACTTCGTGTTTGTTTATATAAAAAAACTTTAACCTTGATGCGAACTTTCGAATCAAAGTCCACGAAGACGCACATTACTGCTCACATTGCAAATTGAAGCTAGCTTTCTAAAAAAACGATAATATAAAAATATATATAATCTATGTGTTAGCTAACTAAAAAGACAGGACAAAAATAATTTTGGCACATATAGTTTCTAACATTCATTCTAATTATCCTTATACCCAGTGATAAAAAGGTAAAAATAAATATATACGAGAAGTCCTGCGCTGCAGTATTATAAATATGATTTATCATTATAACAAACCCGATAATTACACGTATAAAATACAACTACAACATCAATGCATATTCAGATAATAAGACATAAACTAACAGACGAGTAGCGAAGTTGTTTGTTTATAACACAAATTCAGGCACTTTATTTACTATAAAGAAACTCTCAAAAGAACTATACAGACCCGATGAGAACGGTACCCAGGCCAAGAAGCGTCCCAGAGTCGTTGCAGGTAACACAGGTGAAATAGGAAAGAACTGACTCTAGACGACTCTGAAATGACGAGATACTCAAGGATCCTCAAGGCGTTTTATTGTCTGCGACTCTGAAACGACTCTGGGGCCGTAGAGTCGCATCTGAGACGTGCCAGAGTCGCTGCAGAATCACCGAGTTGCGTCTGAAGCGCATCTGCGTCACTTTATGAATCGGAATCGCATTTCGCATTTATAACAACTCTATTCAGCCTACTTGAGTCAGTAGAAAGTTAAGCGCCAACAAAACGACTTTTGGACGACTTTTTCGCGACTTTTAACGATTCTGCAACTCACGTGATGAGCTCGTGACTCAACAGTCGCTTTTGTTTGCAATGACACTTTAGCGATTCTTGTCTTAGTAGCGTTTCCAATGGACTATTAATAGTTTGCAACCCACGCACCAACAACAAACAAGAAAGTACTGTCAGTGCCAACTGGAATCTGTGAGCCCAGTCTGCCCGCGTCGCTGCCCAATGCCGCTCCCAGCCAGAAGGCATTGAAGCTCTTCGCCGTTCCTAGCGGCCGCCGCGACCGCAGCCTCGGCCTCATCTACCGAAACAGAGTGCTGCAGGCCCGTGGGTTTCCGCTGGTGCTGCTGCTGCTGACAGCCGGGGCCGCCGCCGCAGCCGGGGAAGCCGCAGTTCGGCCGACGACAGGAGGTCAGAGCCCTGTCGGCTGCACCGCCGCCGCCGCCGCCGCCGCCTGCGACTGAAACGGCGGTATTAGTGGCGTTGGCGGCGGCGGCTGCTGCTGCAGCTGCGGCGAGTACCATGTTGCCAATCTCGATGGCACTGTTGTTGCGATGGTGATGACCGTGCGGCGGCAGCGGCGGCGGCTGCTGGTGGGCATTCGACCGACCTGAGGGGGGATACGAGTAGAGTTGAGTGACAGGAGAACAAAAAATAATCTGAGATTTCTTACTCAGCGTTGTGTATAAAATTTATAGATAGATGGCACGCATATATACACGAGAGGTTAATCAGTGATGAATGGCAATCGCTTAAGACTGAAAGAAAAAGGAACACTATGTACTACTAATAGTGTTATAATCTGTGCCTTAATTTATATTTTTATCATCTAGTTACGGATAGCAATCTGTCTGTTTTCATAACTTCAGCATAACAGACAGACAGACAGACAGACAGGCAGACAGACAGACAGACGGACAGACAGACAGACAGACAGACAGACAGACAGACAGACAGACAGACAGACAGACAGACAGACAGACAGGCGAGCTCACCAGATTGGTTTCGGGATCTGGAGCCGCTGCCGCTGGAAGCCTCCGCATTGCTAGCCGAAGCTCCCAGCCGGCCAGAGTGATGATGATGCCGTTGATGATGCGAGATGCTGGACATGAGATTGGGCCCGCCGCCGCCAGAACTGGGCATGGGGAACATCTCCTCGGGCGGCTGGCTGGGCGGGGACTCCTCCAGGCAGGCGTACACGCAGCCGGGATTGTCCTGCAGCCGGTTGAGCACCTCGCTGATTAGAGGCCGCTCCGCAGGATTATAGCGCCAACAGTCGGTGACGAGGGCGCGCAGGGCGGTGCTGGCGCTTTCCGGGAAATGGTTCAACAGGGTGGCACCTCGTACAATATTGTGGCTGACCTGTAGGATGGGATAAGAATTACTACGAGATGTATATATTCATATATCTATATATTACTGCTGCTTGATATGGGTAACTAAACTATCTCTATTTATCTATCTATGAACAATCATTCAATTACGTAATCAAACAATCAGTCAATCAACCAATAATCAATTAATCAATCAACTAAATAATTAATCAGTCAACCAATCAATTAATTAGTCAATCAATCAATCAATCAATCAATCAATCAATCAATCAATCCTTAACATTGCTAAGCCTCTCTGACCCACAGAAGTTGCAGCAATCTTCAGACACCCGAGTTTACATACAGATTACTCAAATTTGACTACTGAAATTTTGTCATGAATCAAAGGAGCAGATTTTGAGGAGCAGAAAACTTGCCTGCTGATGCGACAATTCGTAGAATGGAAATTTGCCAAACGTGACCAGTTCGTACAGTACAACAGCGTAGGCCCACACGTCGCTTTTCACAGTGTAGAAAGCGTACTGAATAGCTTCTGGCGGCATCCAGCGCATTGGTACGGCATTAGCCGAGCTCATTCGATAATAGTCTGGAGCGAATCTGGCTAAGCCGAAGTCGCCAATTTTCACCGTGTAGCTGGCGTGAATCAGGCAGTTGCGCAGGGCTAAGTCGCTAGAAAAGAAGTTTTAAAAAGGTTCTTTATAATTATACTGACGATACACAGTCAAACTACTGTTAGCAGTCTGAACTGGTGTTAGAAATCGTAAAATATTTGCAGTAGGACATAGTTTAAAAACGGGACAATATTTGCTTTTACGCTACTGATAGTAGTTTTCAGTTGCGGAAATATCGGTAATTAGGCTAAGTTTGGATTTTGCGGGATTTATTATTAGTAAAGAGCAGTTGAGCACTCGAGAAAAAGCATGCTGGGATGCAGTCTTTTGACTTAAAATAAGGGACTAGGACATAGAAAATAGGAAATGAATATAGTATTAGAGGAGTCCTGCCTCTAAAATCAGGGAGTCTTGCTAAAGCATGGAGATAGAACTGGGAAATTCAATGTAAAACTTTTTTGTATGCTGACAATCTTATTATTGATAACATGTACTTAAATAAAACTAAGAGTATCAGGATTAGGGAGTATCAGGAAACCCGGTAAGACGTCCTGGGGAATGAGTTCGTCCCGAATCGGGGATACCGGCTGAGTCCGGGTCCTCTTGTGCCTTGTGCCCTTTTCCCGACCCCTTGGCCCGGCCTCCAATCTAAAGCTGGATAGGTGATACCCTTGTGGCTTGCAGCCCTATAGGAGGGTCTTGCAACGTCTACCTCTTGATAGGAGACTCGCCCTTGGAAACAAGCCTTCCAGCCAAACTCCAAAGTTCCTAACCATTGCTTTTTTCCGTAGACCTCTGGGGTTTCCCCGGTCTCGGACCGCTCTAAGTAGCAACAAAGCTTTTTCAAACCTTTTTTCGCGCGCACTCCCAAGGACTTGTCTGCTGGGTGGTGGCCTGGGTGGACTCAGTCCTAGCACCGTCCCTGATTCCACTGTTGGGTTGGCGGTGCCTTAGTCTATAGGCTTGGGTTAGTAGTAGTTCACACCCAACCCTAGCCAAGACGTTAGGGTCTAACTAAATTTAGTGGGTATCTCAGGCTTAGGCCCCTGGAAGTGCCCATCAGCGGCAGAGCCCCTCCCAGGGCTGATCCGCGGGTAGCAACAGCTCCCACCCCCGTTTAACAATAACAAACCCGGTAAGACGTAAAGACGTCAGTAAAGACGGTCTCCGACTGTTTTTACCCTGGCTGCCTCTCTGGCGGCATTTCTCGGGGTTGTGCGCAATCCAATTGGCCTGGCTCTCGCTAGCCCAATCCTAAAGAGTCTTCAGCGGAGGTGATGTAGTTATCTAAAAATAATCCATCTTTTTCGTACATTCCAATTATTTCGGCACTCGGCCTTGGTTTAGGGGGGTGTACCTGGAGTGAGTGCGTACTCTGGACGGGGGGGCATCACAAACCCGAAAAATCACAACTCCGAAAAGAGCTTTCCATCATAAACCTGAAATATCATAAACCCGAAATATCACAAACCCGAAATATCATAACTCCGAAAGTGTTAGCAACGCCCATCATAAACCCGAAAAATCACAAACCCGAAACATCATATCTCCGAAAACAAAAATAGCATTGCCCATCTTAAACCCGAAATATCATAAACCCGAAATATCATAACTCCGAAAGTTCTAGCAATGTCCAACACTATTTTGGTTTTCGGAGTTATGCTATTTCGGGTTTATGATGGGCAATGCTATTTTGCCATTTTTGGTTTTCGGAGTTGTGATTTTGAAGTTTATGATATTTCGGGTTTATGATGGGCGTTGCTATTTTGTTTTTCGGAGTTATGATATTTCGGGTTTGTGATAATTCGGGTTTATGATATTTCGGGTTTATGATGGGAAGTGCTTTCGGAGTTGTGATTTTTCGGGTTTCTGATGGCGACCCCTGCCTCTGGACTGCAGTGTGGCTAGAACGGGACTTGAGCCCCCCGGTCGCACCCGCCCTGCAGGAAAAAAATGACCATTCACAAAGGTGTACGGTAGAGCCCAGTAGCATGCCAGCCCTGAGGCTGAGCCCCGGGTTTAGGGTTCAGGTGCTCCTCCCATTGCTTTTATCCCTTGTGTTTTATCTGGGCTGGCATCCCAGTTTTAATCCTTTGTGCTTTTACCTGGCATTAGTTTGCCATTCCCACATTGGAGTTATGAGCTCTGCCCTCCCTGCCCGGTCCATCTTTCTCTCCTCGGTCTACATGCTGGCTCCTCTGGTTGCCTCCCTGCCCTAGTGTCTTGGCTCTCATCCTGACAGTGGATTGGAGTCCTGGGTTGGATGTTCGTTCCGAATCGGGGATACCGGCTGAGTCCGGGTCCTCTTGCTCATTGTGCCCCTTCCCGACCCCTTGGCCTGGCCTCCAATATAGAGCTGGATAGGTGACACCCCTTGTGGCTTGCAGCCCTGTAGGTAGTCCTGATCCTGCCTGACAGGAGACTCGCCCTCGGAAACAAACCTTCCAAACTCGCTCCAATAATTAGGCCTTTTCCGAGACTTCAGGGTCTCCCCGCTCTCGGAACGCTTTTCAGTAGTATCCCAAGAATTTTTCAATCCAATTTCGTTTTCGCGCAATCCCGGGATTCGTCTGCTGGGTGGTGGCCTGGGTGGACTTGGTCCTTGCGCCGTCCCTATTTCCACTAATATTGGGCTGGCTTGGGTTGGCTTGGGTTAGTCCATAAGGCTTGGGTTGGAAGACTCCCCTGGCCCAGACGTCAGGATCCAACCTCGGGGTATCTCGGGCTAAGGCCCTTGGTAGTGCCCCTCAGCGGCAGAGCCCCTCCCAGGGCTGATCGGGTAGCTCCCGGCTTCCCACCCCCGTTTAACAACAACAAACCCGGTGGTAGCAACCTGCCAAAATCAAACCAGTAGAATCCACTAAAGAATAATTATAATAAACCAGTAGCTAAAACCGCAGAATCACGACTGCAGATTATTTGGCAAACTTGCCTAAGGCTATGAGCTTTGGATCAAAGCATCTGAGCAACCCCCAAGAGCCTCGTCATCTCAGCAATCCTCTCATGCTGTACAATGAGCGCAATATAATTCATAGTCGAAAATTTCCCGCTAGATCCTAGCAACAAAGCATGTTTTGCAATTAATTAATCCTTGGTTCCGCTTGGAAAATTAGCAAATTTTTTTATGAAATCAATTACCTAGCAAGGTCTTTACTAGTACTAATTAGACTACGAAGCATTCGAATAGTCTAAGATAGTCATAGTTACTCTTGCCGTTTACCCACAGATTTGCAGGTTAAACTGTATATATTTTTAATAATTAACAAAATTAACAATTCATTTCTCAAAGCTCACCGATGCACTACAGGTGGGTCTTGCGAGTGCAGGTATTCCAATCCGCTGGCAATGTCGATGGCAAACTGGGTGAGCAGTTCCGGACTGGTGTCGCCGTCCGATCTGCACAGAGCCTGAGTAGTTTGAGAACACGGTTTCAATTGCTAGTAGTAAGAATATGCGAAGGTGATGCTCAGTGAACACTAATAATTAGTAATAATACACTCACGTGGGTGCGCCTAGCCATTAGAAACGATTTCAGATCGCCGTACAAACAGTTCTCCATAATAATTAGAAAAGGCTCCGCTGCGGTGCAAACAGCCAATAGACGGATTATGTTCTTGTGAGACAGGTGAGACAGGTGCTGCAATGTAGAGGAAGACTTTCTTTTACACTGTGAATGACTAAGACACACACACTAAGACAGACGGACAGACGGACAGACAGACAGACAGACAGACAGACAGACAGACAGACAAACAGACAGACAGCCAGACAACAAGACAGACAGACAGGCAGACAATAAGACAGACGGACAGACAGACAACAAGACAGACAGACAGACAGGCAGGCAGACAAACAGACAGACAGACAGACAGACAGACAGACAGACAGACAGGCAGACAGACAATAAGACAGACGGACAGACAGACAACGACAGACAGACAGACAGACAGACAGACAGACAGGCAGGCAGACAAACAGACAGACAGACAGACAGACAGACACTAAGACAGACAGACAGGCACTAAGACAGACAGACAGACAGACAGACAGACAGACAGACAGACAGACAGACAGACAGACAGACAGACAGACAGACAGATAGACAGACACTAAGACAGACAGACAGACAGACAGAGAGACAGGCACGCACAGAGAAGCAAACAAACAGCAATGCAGGTGCATACCTCGGCCTCTTCAAGAAACCGCAGCACATCCTCAGTCTTGGAGTCCTCCTGAATCAGCTTGATCGCGCAGGGTTCCCAGGTCTGCTGGTCAGCTAGAAACACCTCCCCGCCGTACACAAACGCAAAGCAGCCTTCGCCAATTTTCCTATTCATAATGACTTTCTCGCGAGCGACCTCCTTGTGCGAGAGTCGCTCTCTGATGTCTTTGAATGGCTGGCTCTGCTTACGGCGCATTCTGCGCTGGCAGTATCGGAGCAGGCCGAACAGCACCATGAGCAGACAGCCCAGTATGAGCAGCACGAGCACTATGCAGAATGCCGCCAGAGTCTCCAAGCAGGACCAGCCCGGCAGCAGGCGCATCAGGAACGCGGTCGGACAGTCCAGGTCCGCTCGCAACGGGCGGATAAATTTCCCATCGTAGGTGGCGAATCCCACGGCTTCGTTGGATTCAGACGGGTCTACGGGGATTTCTTCCACCGTGATTTTTTGTTCCCGGTCCGAGTGCCAGCGGTACCTGGGGAATTGCACGGGAATTCTTTTTGTCTTCAGTGGACTGTGAGAAGAAATTCAGTTTTAGATTCATAACGAATTGATCTTAACTATTGATTAATGATGATGATTAAATGATTCGACCATCAGAGCGAATTGATTCCCATAATTCCCCGCAGATTGTCACAGTGAATTAATTTCCTCAAACTGTCAGAGTCCATTAATTCTCCTACTAGACTGTAAGACTGAATTAATTTCCATAGACTGTGTCAGAGTTAAATAATTCCCCTAGACTGAAATTGAAAGAGTGAATAAATTCCCCTAGACTGCCCGGGTGAATTAATTCCCCTAGACTGTAAGAGTGAATTAATTCCCATAGACTCTCAGAGTTAATTAATTCCACTGGACTGTTACGAGTGAATTAATTCCCCTAGACTGTAAGAGTAAACCCCTAGACCGTCCGGGTGAATTAATTCTCCTAGACCGTCAAAGTGAATTAATTCCCCTAGACTGTAAGAGTGAATTAATTGCCCATAGACTGTCAGAGTGAATTAATTCCCCTAGTCTGTCACAGTGATTTAATTCCCTAGACTGTAAGAGTAAATTAATTCCCCAGACTGTCAGAGTGAATTAATTCCCCTAGACTGTAAGAGTGAATTAATTCCCCATAGACTGTCAGAGTGAATTAATTCCCCAAGACTGTAAGAGTGAGTTAATTCCCCAAGACTGTAAGAGTGAGGTAATTCCCCATAGACTGTAAGAGTGAATTAATTCCCCATAGACTGTCAGAGTGAATTAATTCCCCTAGATTGTCCGGGTGAATTAATTTTCCTAGACCGTTAGAGTGAATTAATGCCCCTAGACTGTAAGAGTGAATTAATTCCCCAAGAATGTCAGAGTGAATTAATTCCCCCAGACTGTCAGAGTAAATTCTGCGGCTTTCAATACGCTTAATTCAAGACTGAGAATTTAGTAATTCGTCACAGTCAATTATCGCAGCCACTCACTTAGCCAGTACTCGGCCGTGATAGCCGGCACCATTAGCGCGGTATCTGCGCAGCCAGACCATCATGTAGCCCTCGCTAACTGGCAATCGGCTATAGAAGTCATGGTCATCATTGCTCAAACTATTCTCCAATAATTTTCTATAAAGCTTCACAACTGAATCGCTTTTCAATCGTTGAATATAAATCGGATCGCTGGTGTACAGACTGCCCAGAGCGCTAGCCAATAGGAAGATAGCGTCGCTAGTGTAGACACCAAAGTGATTCTCGGCGAACACATCGGCAGATGGCAGCTTGGCAACTGTTAGGTTCAATCTGCGACGGTACACGGCCAGCCTAGCTGGCGGCAGGTAGTTCTTTACAATTAGATGACCGTCGCTAACTGCCGTTATCTCGGCGTTGGTGCAGCCTCCGATTTCGCCGCTGCCGCCGCCGCCGCCGCTGCCGCCGCCAAATTCGTCTGCCAGCGCCCCGGTGCCCGTGCAGTTCGCTCCGGCGTCGGTGAAAATCTCCTTGGCCCAATTGGCTAAGATAAATGCGTAATTATTGCGCTGCGACATAGCGAGCTGGTGGGCTGCGCACAGGTATAAACAGGTGCCGCGACGAAAATAGTCCATCACGATTACCTGGGAGGGACAGGCTATTAAAGTTGATCGATTCTTGAACCATCTTTTACTCATCTGTTCACACTATGGACTCTTTTTTAGTTATCTCTCACTAGCTGAGTGGGGAACCAGTCTGCTTATGCAGGTTAATAGTTGGGGGAATTTCTCACTAGCTGAGTGGGGAATCAGTCTGCTTATGCAGGCTAATAGTTGGGGGAATTTCTCACTAGCTGAGTGGGGAATCAGTCTGCTTATGCAGGTTAATAGTTGGGGGAATTTCTCACTAGCTGAGTGGGGAATCAGTCTGCTTATGCAGGCTAATAGTTGGGGGAATTTCTCACTAGCTGAGTGGGGAATCAGTCTGCTTATGCAGGTTAATAGCTAGGGGAATTTCTCACTAGCTGAGTGGGGAATTAGTCTGCTTATGCAGGTTAATAGTTGGGGGAATTTCTCACTAGCTGAGTGGGGAATTAGTCTGCTTATGCAGGTTAATAGTTGGGGGAATTTCTCACTAGCTGAGTGGGGAATCAGTCTGCTTATGCAGGCTAATAGTTGGGGGAATTTCTCACTAGCTGAGTGGGGAATCAGTCTGCTTATGCAGGCTAATAGTTGGGGGAATTTCTCACTAGCTGAGTGGGGAATCAGTCTGCTTATGCAGGTTAATAGCTAGGGGAATTTCTCACTAGCTGAGTGTAGAATCAGTCTGCTTATGCAAGTAAATAGTTAGGGGAATTTTCAACGTGTAGAATTGAGTCTACAAAATCGCTAACTGACTACTAAAAGTAGACTACTACAGCACTTACCTGGCATTGAGCCTCTTTGGCGCGTCGAAGTGAATCCAAAGCCCGGTGCAAAGTTAAATCTTTTTCGGCCACCACTTCTACTAGGCACAGGTGCTCGTTAAAGTCCAAGCTAAGGTGTTGAAAATATAAAGGTAAGGGGTTCTATCAGTAACTAAGTAACACCAAATATGGATGCCTAATGGGGATAATCAATGGATGACAAAAATCTGGTTCATGAATAGCTTGGTTTATAGAGGTTGTAGTGGGCAGGCTGAGATTCAAATGAAAAGTCTGACAAGCTGGGATTATAATGGACCTATTCAAATTTCAATAGATACACAGGTGAGACGGAGATCCCAGTGGACACAAAGGTTGATTTGGAGACACCAGTGGACACACAGATTGAAATGGAGATACCAGTGGACACAAAGGTTGAAACGGAGATCCCAGTGGACACAAAGGTAGAAACGGAAATCCCAGTGGACACAAAGGTTGAAACGGAGATACCAGTGGACACAAAGGTTGAAACGGAGATACCAGTGGACACAGATTGAAATGGAGATCCCAGTGGACACAGATTGAAATGGAGATCCCAGTGGACACAAAGGTTGAAACGGAGATACCAGTGGACACAAAGGTTGAAACGGAGATACCAGTGGACACAGATTGAAATGGAGATCCCAGTGGACACAGATTGAAATGGAGATCCCAGTGGACACAAAGGTTGAAATGGAGATCCCAGTGGACACAAAGGTTGAAATGGAGATCCCAGTGGACACAAAGGTTGAAACGGAGATACCAGTGGACACAAAGGTTGAAACGGAGATACCAGTGGACACAAAGGTAGAAACGGAGATACCAGTGGACACAGATTGAAATGGAGATACCAGTGGACACAGATTGAAATGGAGATCCCAGTGGACACAAAGGTTGAAATGGAGATCCCAGTGGACACAAGGGTTGAAACGGAGATACCAGTGGACACAAAGGTTGAAATGGAGATCCCAGTGGATACAAGGGTTGAAATGGAGATCCCAGTGGACACAAGGGTTGAAATGGAGATACCAGTGGACACAGATTGAAATGGAGATACCAGTGGACATAGGTTGAAAAGGAGATCCCAGTGGACACAAGGGTTGAAATGGAGATCCCAGTGGACACAAGGGTTAAAATGGAGATCCCAGTGGACACAAGGGTTAAAATGGAGATCCCAGTGGACACAAGGGTTGAAATGGAGATCCCAGTGGACACAAGGGTTGATATGGAGATACCAGTGGACACAAGGGTAGATATGGAGATACCAGTGGACACAAAGGTTGAAACGGAGATCCCAGTGGACACAAAGGTTGAAACGGAGATCCCAGTGGACACAAAGGTTGAAACGGAGATACCAGTGGATACAAAGGTTGAAACGGAGATACCAGTGGACACAAGGGTTGATATGTAGATACCAGTGGACACAGATTGAAATGGAGATACCAGTGGACACAAGGGTTGAGATGAGATGCTAATGAATAGCGAATGCCAGATATTAGAATCTGAAAAAGGCAATTCCAAAGACCTAAACAAATGCTACAAACCTGGAATAGAAAAGTTTCTGGTTGGTCAGCAGAGCCAGTTTTTCCCAACTGTACTTTCTAAGAAAGCTGGCCACCACCTCCGGATAGGCCGAATAGCTGGGCACTGTTCGATAAAAATTCGGATAAACGTCGCGCCGATTGAACAGCGGCGACTCGACAGTCGGCGACACCACCGCGGTGCCGAGCCGGCTGCTGGCCTGGGCTACAGGTTCGGCAGTTTTCGAGCAGGTGGCCGCCACCACGCCCGCTAGCGGGCTGGCCGACTCAGCGGACAGGTCTGAGCAGTGCAGGCCCATGTAGAAGGCCAGCACTGAAGATGTCAAACAGTCCAATCCGGCCGGCACAAGTTCGAATTGATGGTTGCTAAGCAACAATGAACAAAACGCCGCGTCCTTTGCGTTACCTTGGCAGCGCCACGAATTTAAAATGCCAACGGATTTTTTAGCGAATTCCAGCACACTTGGATCGTCAAACTCGAAGCCAGAGGGCCAGATTAAACCGATTCGAATTGGTGCCACGGCGAGCGACAGGCGGGGAGACGGCCAGAGTCTGGGATGGGGAGATGTTGAACTCTTTACTTTGTAGCTTATATTGAAATATAAACATTCGCAGGAGAGCTGCGGCCACCTCCGCAGACTGAGCACATACAAGCTCGCCCAATACTGCATGCAGGCACGCACTCATACACACGGGCACACAGGGTGGGCGTGTGTATGAAAATACAGGGAAAATTACAGGATCAAAACAGATAAAAAAACGGAATTCTATGAGCGCATATGAAGAACAGTAAACGCAATGCTTAGACAGACACAGTGGCCCACCGAGAGACAGGGGGGGGGGCGCCTACCAAGAGACAGGGGGCGCCTACCAAGAGACAGGGGCGTCCATCAAGAGACAGGGGCGCCCACCAAGAGACAGGGGGCGCCTACCAAGAGACAAGGGCGCCCACTAAGAGACAGGGGCGTCCACCAAAAGACAGGGGCGCCCACCAAGAGACAGGGGGCGCCTACCAAGAGACAAGGGCGTCCATCAAGAGACAGGGGCGCCCACCAAGAGACAGGGGGCGCCTACCAAGAGACAAGGGCGCCCACTAAGAGACAGGGGCGTCCACCAAAAGACAGGGGCGCCCACCAAGAGACAGGGGGCGCCTACCAAGAGACAAGGGCGCCCACCAAGAGACAGGGGCGTCCACCAAGAGACAGGGGGCACCTACCAAGAGACAGGGGCGTCCACCAAGAGACAGGGGCGTCCACCAAGAGACAAGGGCGCCCACCAAGAGACAGGGGCGTCCACCAAGAGACAGGGGCGCCCACCAAGAGACAGGGGCGTCCACCAAGAGACAGGGGCGCCCACCAAGAGACAGGGGCGCCTACCAAGAGACAAGGGCGCCCACCAAGAGACAGGGGTCACCCATCAAGAGACAGGGGCGAACACCAAGAGACAGGGGCGAACACCAAGAGACAGGGGCGCCCACACCATACAAAGAGACAGGGGCGTCCACCAAGAGACAGGGGCGCCCACCAAGAGACAGGGGTGCCCACCAAGAGACAGGGGCGCCCACCAAGAGACAGGGGCGCCCACCAAGAGACAGGGGCGCCCACCAAGAGACAGGGGCGCCCACCAAGAGACAGGGGCGCCTACCAAGAGACAAGGGCGCCCACCAAGAGACAGGGGCGTCCACCAAGAGACAGGGGCGCCCACCAAGAGACAGGGGCGTCCACCAAGAGACAGGGGCGCCCACCAAGAGACAGGGGCGCCCACCAAGAGACAGGGGCGTCCACCAAGAGACAGGGGCGCCCACCAAGAGACAGGGGCGCCCACCAAGAGACAGGGGCGCCCACCAAGAGACAGGGGCGCCCACCAAGAGACAGGGGCGTCCACCAAGAGACAGGGGCGCCCACCAAGAGACAGGGGCGTCCACCAAGAGACAGGGGCGCCCACCAAGAGACAGGGGCGCCCACCAAGAGACAGGGGCGCCCACCAAGAGACAGGGGCGCCCACCAAGAGACAGGGGCGAACACCAAGAGACAGGGGCGCCCACACCATACAAAGAGACAGGGGCGTCCACCAAGAGACAGGGGCGCCCACCAAGAGACAGGGGCGCCCACCAAGAGACAGGGGCGCCCACCAAGAGACAGGGGCGCCCACCAAGAGACAGGGGCGCCCACCAAGAGACAGGGGCGCCCACCAAGAGACAGGGGCGCCCACCAAGAGACAGGGGCGCCCACCAAGAGACAGGGGCGCCCACCAAGAGACAGGGGCGCCCACCAAGAGACAGGGGCGCCCACCAAGAGACAGGGGCGCCTACCAAGAGACAAGGGCGCCCACCAAGAGACAGGGGCGTCCACCAAGAGACAGGGGCGCCCACCAAGAGACAGGGGCGCCCACCAAGAGACAGGGGCGTCCACCAAGAGACAGGGGCGCCCACCAAGAGACAGGGGCGCCCACCAAGAGACAGGGGTGCCCACCAAGAGACAGGGGTGCCCACCAAGAGACAGGGGCGCCCACCAAGAGACAGGGGTGCCCACCAAGAGACAGGGGTGCCCACCAAGAGACAGGGGCGCCCACCAAGAGACAGGGGTGCCCACCAAGAGACAGGGGCGCCCACCAAGAGACAGGGGCGCCCACCAAGAGACAGGGGTGCCCACCAAGAGACAGGGGCGCCCACCAAGAGACAGGGGTGCCCACCAAGAGACAGGGGCGCCTACCAAGAGACAGGGGTGCCCACCAAGAGACAGGGGTGCCCACCAAGAGACAGGGGCGCCCGCCAAGAGACAGGGGCGCCCACCAAGAGACAGGGGTGCCCACCAAGAGACAGGGATGCCTACAAAGAAGCAGGAGCGCCAACCGAAACAACAAATTGGCGCCTCTAACGGTTGCACCCCTCCAATTAATTGGACTCTAATTTGAACCTCTACTCCAGCCTCGAATCCAACATCAAATACAATCTCTTTCAATGCCGAAGATTATTTTTCAGGCTAGCATCAAACCAGCCTCGAAAAATCCGCTTTGAGGTTCATTCGAGGCTGCATTTGAGGCTAGGGTAAAAATTAGAAGCTGCCCTTTTCCCATCAAGTAAAATTTCGGCGCACACGATTGGAAAGAAAAATACAAGACGTAATTTATAAAAACAAAAAGCAAAAATCATATTCGATAGCTAAAAAACAGAATTAGTCAGTTCAAGTTCATACAGACACAATATACAAAGTAAGAAAGCGACTTACTGCACAAAGTTAGACAGGTTATAATCCAGCCACTCGCACACCTGGCTAGGACTGTACATGCTGAAGGTGAATGGCAGGCTGAAATCGCGCAGAAATTGCGTCAAATTCGGGTCCCGATCGGCCAGCTGTTTCAGCAGCAGTTTCCGCTGGGTGACTGGGCGGCGAGACAAATGAATGTAAGTCCCAGTTGAATGGCGCAGCACTTCGCTGAAGTTGTGCGTCTGATTGCAGGCGACTATATTGTAGGGGAACGGGCTGTCCGGGTTGTAGATTTCCAGCGGGCAGCCCGAGTTCAACTGGTTGCCGACGTAGTAATAGCTGAGAGCAGTGCGAAGGAGGCGAATTTGAGGCGATTAGAGGGGGGAATAATGTCAATAACGCTTGATGAAGATGTTGGGATGAGATCGACAAAGAAATGTCTGGTAGGGTGACGGAACGTGGCAGGAGATCGCCCAGCAACTGACTATCTGGGAGGCTGGCCTAGCAACTAAATATCTGGGAGGTTGGCCTAGCAACTGAGGATTTGGGAGGTTGGCCTAGCAACTGAATATCTGGGAGGTTGGCCTAGCAACTGAGTATCTGGGAGGTTGGCCTAGCAACTGAATATCTGGGAGGTTGGCCTAGCAACTGAGTATCTGGGAGGTTGGCCTAGCAACTGAGTATCTGGGAGGTTGGCCTAGCAACTGAGTATCTGGGAGGTTGGCCTAGCAACTGAGTATCTGGGAGGTTGGCCTAGCAACTGAGGATTTGGGAGGTTGGCCTAGCAACTGAGGATCTGGGAGGGCGTTGGCTGAGTAGCTGAGGATCTGAGAGGTTGGCCTAGCAACTGAGGATCTGGGAGGTTGGTCTAGCAACTGAGGATCTGGGAGGTTGGTCTAGCAACTGAAGATCTGGGAGGTTGGTCTAGCAACTGAGGATCTGGGAGGTTGGCTTAGCAACTGAGGATCTGGGAGGGCGTTGGCTGAGTAGCTGAGGATCTGGGAGGTTGGCCTAGAAACTGAGGACCTGGGAGGCCGGCATCATCTTAAGGCAGCAAGGATCTGGTAGCTCATCAGTCGGAGCTTTTTGAAGCTCTTTTCACGGGGATAATTTGAAAAAAAAAGACACAAGTCTCACATCTGAGAGCGGTTATACAAGAAGCCGTGGTCCAAATAGGGATAGCCGGGCTGGGCAATCTCGCTCAAGAGTATGGGACAGTCAAACGGATACCGGCAGTTCTCAATGCCAACAACATCGGCCTCTCTGTAGCCGAACAGGTCGCGCAGCAGGACGGCTAGCAACAGTCCGGCCGTCCGGCGCCTTCCGTGGACGCCAATTCGGACAACGTTCGGTCTGGCGTCCGCGGTGGTGTTGAAGAAGTAGCGGGGATACCTGCTGCGGACTGGGGGGGAGAACGATAAACAGATGAATTTTCATTTAAATACGTCTATTTTGATACTCTGCAGACAAAACAATGTTTGGAAGAAAGGATTGCGAGAGTAAAAGGATTATCAGAGGCTAATCTTGGGAATCTGGAGGATTATCAGATGCTAATCTTGGGGATCTGGACCTGGAGGATTATCAGAGGCGAATCATGGGGATCTGGAGGATTATCAGATGCTAATCTTGGGGATCTGGACCTGGAGGATTATCAGAGGCGAATCATGGGGATCTGGAGGATTATCAGAGGCTAATCATAGGGATCTGGAGGATTATCAGAGGCTAATCATAGAGATCTGGAGGATTATCAGAGGCGAATCATGGGGATCTGGAGGATTATCAGAGGCTAGTCATAGGGATCTGGAGGATTATCAGAGGCTAATCATAGGGATCTGGAGGATATCAGAGGCGAATCATGGGGATCTGGAGGATTATCAGAGGCTAATCATAGGGATCTGGAGGATTATCAGAGGCTAATCATAGGGATCTGGAGGATATCAGAGGCGAATCATGGGGATCTGGAGGATTATCAGAGGCTAATCATAGGGATCTGGAGGATTATCAGAGGCTAATCATAGGGATCTGGAGGATATCAGAGGCGAATCATGGGGATCTGGAGGATTATCAGAGGCTAATCATAGGGATCTGGAGGATTATCAGAGGCTAATCATGGGGATCTGGAGGATTATCAGAGGCTAATCATGGGGATCTGGAGGATTATCAGAGGCTAATCATAGGGATCTGGAGGATTATCAGAGGCTAATCATGGGATCTGGAGGATTATCAGAGGCTAATCATAGGGATCTGGAGGATTATCAGAGGATAATCATGGGGATCTGGATTATCAGAGGCTAATCGTGTGGATCTAGAGGATTATCAGAAGCTGATCTTAGGGATCTGGAGGATTATCAGAGGATAATCATGGGGATCTGGATTATCAGAGGCTAATCATGGGGATCTGGATTATCAGAGGCTAATCATGTGGATCTAGAGGATTATCAGAAGCTAATCTTAGGGATCTGGAGGATTATCAGAGACTAATATTGGGATCTGGAGGATTGTTAAAGACAAATATTGTGATCTAGAGGACTACTATCAGAGGCCAATCGAGTGATCTGAAGAAGTAGGAGTTGCCAGGCTTGAAGATTGTGGAATAGATGCTCCCAGGCTTAATTTTTTTAATACTAGCCATCTACCAGGGATAAAAAAACAGGTAATAGAAAAAACTTTATAAAATAATAAAACTTACATTGATCAACAGATGGATATTGCAATGAATCACAAGATGGAATATCATAATTAGCAATAGCTGCCGAGGAAATCACAATTATAAATAGCAATAAGCAAATGACCAATAATAGTTTAATTTCAAGACTGAAGTATGTCTTCATATTCTATAACATTTTGATAGGCTCACATGCCATTGACCAATGGACAGAGAAATATTTTTTGTTTGAAACCATGCAATAAATTGATTACTTGAACTTTGATTCTTCAATCTATAAGCAAGCTTTGTAGGTTTAGTTAAATTATATCATATTTATTTATATGCCAAGGCCTATTTGAAATAATTAGAACTTAAGTTACATTAAATGGAAAATATGACATAATTGAATTATAAAAGAGTACCTATACCTATTTAATAGTGTACAATAGTAGAGATAGGATAATAAGATTTTTTAGAGAATTTGATTTTTGATTTGAATATTTGATAGAACTGATTCCAATAATAAATGACTAATACTAAATATAAATATTTTCATCAATAACATGCCTACTTTACTACTAATCAGCCACTTGCTAGTGTGTATGTGTAGTGCTAATTGATATTTGAATGAATTTATTTCAGATAAATTGTTCAAAAGGCCTGCATCTTTACTTTTTGTCGAATAAAATATGTCTAGACCAAATACCAACCCAAGTTTGTATTAATCAATGCCTGCAAATCAATGCTCTAGGAACTTGATTTTTAATGCTCTACCACTTTTCCAAAAGCCTGAAACCTAAGTACAACATGCTTGTAACTACTTAAGATAGGCCTATTGCTATATGTCCTATTCTTGATTCTCTTCCCTCATTTATATAAGTCTATAATCTCTAGCACTTGTTTTTAAACTTAAACTTTTCAATCTATTCTTTTTAAAGCCTTTTCAAATATTAACATATATAATATACTCAATTGTTATGCCTCTAATCATTTTCTCAGAGCATAGGCCTAACTATCCTTAAATCCTCCTTTTCATTTGAATTATGATACCAATATTAAATTCTTAAATCTTGATTTATTCCAAATATTTAGTCTATATAAAAGAAAGCAACTATTTGGTATTCAAATTATCAACTTTTCAATTTTAATCCAAATAAAATATTTGTTTGTTTTAATTAGATTCCAAATATTCTAAATATTTATCCTAGGCCTATCTTTACACAGGGCTTAGTAGCATAGGTAAAGGATATTAGTATATTAGCTAATACTTTCAAATTTAGATCTATCATTTTTTTTCATTTATAGCTTACTAGGCCCTAAACTGGTGGCATTTATATAATCTTAACTAGTCTAGACCTAGAACAAGAGCTTAAAAAATAACTTGAAGAATTAGAAGCATAAATAAAAACAGAGATATAGTCAGTGAGTTATACAATGACAATCTCTACATATAAAAATCAAAACTCTGTCTGTCTGTCTGTCTGTGGACAAATTACTTCGCTATGGACTCCCAAACCACTCAACCAAATGACACCAAACTTTACACCCACCCTAAACTTACTACGGAGAATGTCTTAGGCTATCTTTAAATTTCCTAAACTCAAGTCTTCCTACTTAAAAGTACAAAAAACTGCTCAAAATGCCCGATTTTTTCACTAAATCCTCCATAGTGCCGCTCCACTTCTAACGATTCTCTTCAAATTTGACACAGACAATCTTCAACTATTTTGGCATAGTCATGTATGTAAAATTTCAAGTCTCAAAGTTACTCCTGAGCGGTGCTGTGCACTTTTAAAGTTAGGCTGTTTTTTACAGCGTAGCAACCACCCCAACCTCCGCCCGCCTGCCTCTCTTTCCCGATCTGGGCCCAGATGTGTAAAAGGGTTTCAAAATTGACTAACTTTCGGTTGCCATAAGTGTGCTCCACGTAAAGTGATTGACTTCAAACTTGACACAATTCTTCATTGACTTATTCTCCATCTAAATGTAAAGTTTCAACTCTGTAACTCAACCGAAAAAGAAACTGTAAGCATGTGAAGTTTGTCTGCTTTTTCTGTTGTTTGTGCCACTCACTCACTCATTCCCCCAGCCCAGACGAAGGGTCAGGCGATAGGGCTGAATGTACATAGCAAATGTAGAGTGTTTTGGAATAGCTTTCTTTATATCCTTCTTTGCACCCCCGTGGAGGCTACGTTTAGCCACAATAGTTTAGTGAGAAATTCTAACCACTGCCCTCACCTCTGTATTGGCAAACTCTGCAGCAGTTTAACAGTGGATGGCAATTGGCAAATCAAGGCAATCTGGCATGGTTTGTAAAAGCGAAAGATGTATGAAAAGGCGATGCAATGCAATACAACCCTACTAAATTAGGCACACCATGAAAATTTTAAGTTTCTCTTAAAAGTACTTTAAATTTTAAATGTCCTCCTAAGAAATGCGTATTTCCTTGGTTGTTAGACTGATGCAGACTGCAATGGAGCTGAAAATACACAAATTCCTTTCAGGACTACAAATTGGCAAGAAAGATGACATGATCAAAGCATGAGAATAGCCATGAGAGTACTACGTCCCACAAACTGGCTTTCCAGCAGGAATGGGCAGATTTTCACTCCAAAAGCCAGATAAAGAATCCAGCTTATGTGCGGGCCAGATGAGAGTGGAAAGGAGAAGGAATAGACTATTAGAAAAGAGGAGAGGCAAGAGGGGGGTATGAGAAAACATGGAATATAAGAGGAGAGACAAGTGGTAAGGAGAGAGCAGAGAAGAAGGAAGAAGCGAGAGGAGGGGAGAAAGGAGGGAGAGGAAAGAGTAAAGGTGAGAAGAGGGGAGAGATGAGACAGAGGATCGATGAGAGCAGAGTAGAGAAGAGTGAGAAGAGAGTAGAGATGACAGAGCAGAAAGAAGATGACAGAGGGTCAAGAGGAGAGGAGAGATTAGAAAGGAGAGAGTAGAAAGGATAGAGAAGAGAGGAGATAAGAGGGGGAGAGAGGAGTGAAAAGAGAAGAGATAGAGATAAGAGAGTTGAGAAAGAAGAGAGGAGAAAGGAGAGATGAGAGAGTAAAGGGAAGAGGAGAGAGGAAAGAGATGAGATTGTAGAGATGAGACAGATGAAAGGAGAGATGAGAGAGTAAAGATGAGAGATGAAAAAGGTGAGAGGAGAGTGCAGAGAGACGAGAGAAGATAATAGAGGAGAGAGAGAGTATAGAAGAGGGAAGAGAAAAGAAGAGAGGAGTAAGGAAAGAGAGGAGTCAGAAGAGTTGAAAGAGAAGAGTACGGAGGAGATAAGTGAGAGAACGTATAAGAGAGTAAAGATGACAGATGAGAGAGCAGATGAACAGACGAGAGATGGGAGAGTAGAGAGAATAGAGGAGAGATAAGAGAGAAGAGATTACAGAGACTAGAGGAGAGAGGAGAGACAGGGAAAGAGAAGAGGAAATAGGAGAATAAAGAGGGGAGAGAGTAGAGAGGAGAAGAGAGATTGGAGAGGAGAGATAAGAGAGAGAGAGAGAGAGGGAGAGAGAGAGGGAGAAAGAGAGAGAGAGAGAGAGAGAGAGAGCCCAGAGCAGAGAGAAAAGAGAAGAGATAAGAGAGAAAAGAGAAGAGATAAGAGAGAAAAGATAAAAGAAGATAAAGGAGAGATGAAAGAGCAGACGAGAGAGAAGAGAGGTGGGGGAAGAGACGAGTGACGAGGGGAGAGAGAAGAGATAAAACAAAAAAAACATGAGAGGAAAAAGAGAGGAAAGAGGTGAGGAAAGAGACGAGAGAAAAGGGGAGAGAGGAGAGAGGGAGGAAAGAGGAGAGATGAGAGAGTAGAGGAGAGAGTTAAGAGATGAGAGAAAATAATAGAGAGGAGAAGGAAGAGACGAGAGAAGAGGGGAAGAGAGGAGAGAGGAGAGGAGAGAGAAAACGAAAAAGTAGAGAGGAGAGAGGAGAGCAGAGAGAAAACGAAAAGTAGAAAGGAGAGAGGAGAGGAGAAAGAAAGGAATAGGGAAGAGATGAGATAAGAGAGATGAAAGAGAAGAGAGATGAAGGAAGATACAAGAGAAGAGAGGAGAGAAGAGAGAGGAGAGAGGAGAGACGAGGGACGAGAGAGAAGAAAGGAAACAGAAGAGACGATAAAAATTTTAAAGGATCCAAAGGACGTAGGGAGAGTCAGGGAGAGGCCAGAGTTTGCCAATACATGCTTTAGAGTTAGACAGACATTGCCTGGCATTCTGCGGAGCGGAGCACCCCAGCCAACTATCAACGTTTGCCTCAAACCCTAATTTTACACAAATGTGTTCCATTTTATGTCTACCTCTATCCTACTAACTATTAATTTGTTTGTGTATGGCCTTAGATATCAGAATACATGCAAAAATAGTTCCAGGGATTGGAATTCCCCGGGTTTAAAATCCGCGGGTTTCAACAGCTTGTAATATTAATAAAGACAAAGTATATTTATTTATAAGTTATACTTATAGTGTTATGGGCCTAGGCCCTAGCATCTAGCAAAATAGTTAGATAGACACAAACATATTGGTTGGTCTAATGCTTCCTATATAGTATAGGCCTAGGCCTAGCTTAGGCCTAGTATTAGGTCTAAATTTTTTAAGAATTTTTTATAATGAAAATATGCCTATTTTAACATGGATTTTTAATTTTATACAGAGTGAGAATCTATTAGGGAGCCTATCAATTAACTTCATAGGTAACAATCTAAATAGAAATTCAAAACCTAGGAAAAACCTTCAAAACAAAAAAACCTTTTTAACCACATTAATTACTTTAATTTCGGTTATCTTCAAGTTTCGTTCGTTTAATTCCAACACCCACCCCCCACCACCCTTGAATAGAGGGCGAAAATAATTCCGGAAATAATTAAACGAACGAAACTTGAAGATTGCCTTAATTTCATATATAGAATATAGGCAGCTTTTAATTTCATATATATAATATAGTGATCAGTGTAGCAAATCAACAATTTCAATAGGCCTATTCACTATTTGGTGACTCAGCAAATAAAATTAAGTGTCAACATCAAGTCAATGACAGGACGGGACTAGGCGTCAGTCTAGCTATATCCTATAGGATGAATTGCAGCATCTAATTCTAACATCTATCTATTTAATTAGGCCTAGGGCCTATTCAAGCCTAGGACTATGGCTTGAATAGACGTAAATCTAAGATAAGCCATGTCTAACCCAGTATGCATAACAGCATAAGTAGAGCGTACCGTCCGTACAACAACTTCCAACAAGTTAATGACGTACATAGTACAATGTGCATGGTCGTTTTGCATGTACACTGCGAAAACTGTGAGCCCATGCTGGAACAGGTTTCTAAGTTTGATTTTGGAACTCGTATCACGTGAGAGGTGTATCAATTTCCGCTAAGAACTGAATCAACTTTCTTGACTTTAACAATTTAACATTATGCTGTCTCTACCTAATCTCCATAGTTTCTTAAGTCAAAATATGTATAACATAGCGTAGCAAGTGTTTAAATTCTGGCTCACGTAGTACTGAAATATCATTTTAATATACCAAATATAAACAATTTTTTAAGACAAGCAGGCCACGCGTAAAGTCAAACATAGAGTATGCACAAAACGTCGAACTGCCTATGCACCTCGGCACCCGACGACAACCGGCTAGCCGGGCCAAAAGCTTACAAAATCATCGGGCTAACCGGCAGGAAAGCGCGCTCTCGAGCTCTCGCTTCTCCCGGCTAGACGGGCCCAAAGCGCGCTCCCATACAATCAAATGGGAGTGTATCAATTGAAAGCTTTTAACGGGTGTTTAATAACAATTTGCAGTAGAAAAATCGACGTTTGTTAATATTAATTCGCTTGTATGTAATTTGAAAACAAAATTTACAGGAATGAGCTAGGGTTCCTGTGTTCAACGTTCAACAAAAGCTTTTAAGGCATATTTGTTGTGCTACTGTGCATTGCTGTGCTGGCCTATGCACTAGACTAAACAAGTGAAGGCTTCGTGTACAAGATAAATGAAAGGAGCTTTTCTTAAATTTCTTGTGCATTATTATGTGATTGCTTAAGTAATTTTGTTCTATAGTTTAAAGCCTGTCACGTGTCAGTTAATTAATAATACAGGCATTTGAAATATAAATGTAGGTTACAGCAGCTTACTGTAACTTATAAGCTGCTTTTATTCAATTATAAAAAGGCTTCAATTCAATTAAATTCTATTTATTTAGCTATAGCCCTATGTATGTAGGAAAGCCTATTGAGCACTAAGCCTTGGCCTAGCTTATTGACTTGGTCTTAGGCCTAATGAATAGATTTAGCTAACTTACTAGATAAAAGCCTTAAAATTTTTGTTTTTTTCTATCTATCTACTTTATGTATACCAATAGGCCTAGACTAAATAACAAACTATAAAACTAAGCCTACAATATTTTATATCAAATGCCTAATGTTTGACTTATTTTCCTTTCCTTAGTTCCCCTCTCCCCTAACCTTGGATTTCCTCCTTCTAACCCTAGCTTCTCTCCCCCTGACCACTGGCTTCTCTCCCCCTGACCACTGGCTTCTCTCCCCTGACCCCTCCCTGGCTTCCCTCTATCCTAACCCTTGGCTTCCCTCCCTTGACCTTGGCTTCCCTCCCCTGACCCTGGCTTCTCTCCTTACTGACCCCTGATTTCCCTCCCCTGACCCTGGCTTCTCTTCCCTTGACCCTGGATTCTTTCCTCCCCTGACCCTGGCTTCTCTCTTCCCCTGACCCTGGCTTCTCTCCTCCCCTGACCCTGGCTTCCTTCCCCTAACCCTGGCTTCTCTCCCCTTGACCCTGGCTTCTCTCCACTTGGCCCTGGCTTCTGTCCCCCTGACCCTGGCTTCCCTTCCCTGATCCTGGCTTCCCTCCCTTGACCCTGGCTTCTCTCCTCCCCTGAACCTGGCTTCTCTCCCCTGACCCTGGCTTCTTTCTGCCTCGCCTGGTTTTTCTCCTTATTGACCCCTGGCTTCTCTCCCCCTGACCCTGGCTTCCCTCCCTTGACTCTAGCTTTTCTCCCCCTGACCCTGGCTTCCCTCCCTTGACTCTAGCTTTTCTCCCCCTGACCCTGGCTTCTCTCCGCCTGGCCTTGGCTTTCCTCCCTTGACCCTGGCTTCTCTCCCCCTGACCCTGGCTTCCCTCCCCTTACCCTGGCTTCTCTCCCCCTGACCCTTGCTTCTCTCTTCCCCTGACCCTGGCTTCTCTCCTCCCCTGACCCTGGCTTCCTTCCCCTAACCCTGGCTTCTCTCCCCTTGACCCTGGCTTCTTTCCTCCCCTGACCCTGGCTTCTCTCTTCCCCTGACCCTGGCTTCTCTCCTCCCCTGACCCTGGCTTCCTTCCCCTAACCCTGGCTTCTCTCCCCTTGACCCTGGCTTCTCTCCACTTGGCCCTGGCTTCTGTCCCCCTGACCCTGGCTTCCCTTCCCTGATCCTGGCTTCCCTCCCTTGACCCTGGCTTCTCTCCTCCCCTGAACCTGGCTTCTCTCCCCTGACCCTGGCTTCTTTCTGCCTCGCCTGGTTTTTCTCCTTACTGACCCCTGGCTTCTCTCCTCCTGACCCTGGCTTCCCTCCCTTGACTCTAGCTTTTCTCCCCCTGACCCTGGCTTCCCTCCCTTGACTCTAGCTTTTCTCCCCCTGACCCTGGCTTCTCTCCCCCTGACCCTGGCTTCCCTGCCCTGACCCTGGCTTCCCTCCCTTGACTCTAGCTTTTCTCCCCTGACCCTGGCTTCTCTCCCCCTGACCCTGGCTTCCCTGCCCTGACCCTGGCTTCCCTCCCTTGACCCTGCCTTCCCTCCTCCCCTGACCCTGGCTTCTCTCCCCTGACCCTGGCTTCCCTCCCTTGACCCTGGCTTCTCTCCTCCCCTGACCCTGGCGTCTTTTTCCCCCGCCTGGTTTTTCTCCTTACTGACCCCTGGCTTCTCTCCCCCTGACCCTTGCTTCCTTCCCCTGACCCTGGCTTCCCTCCCTTGACCCTGGCTTCCTCCTCCTCCTGACCCTTGCTTCCCTCCCCTTACCCTGGCTTCCCTCCCCTGACCCTTGCTTCTCTCCGCCTGGCCTGGCTTTTCTCCTTACTGACCCCTGGCTTCTCTCTCCCTGACCCTGGCTTCCCTCCCTTGACCCTGGCTTCTCTCCCCTGACCCTCGCTTCCTTCCCCTGACCCTGGCTTCTCTCCTCCCCTGACCCAGGCTTCTCTCCCCTGACCCTGGCTTCTTTCTGCCTCGCCTGGTTTTCTCCTTACTGACCCCTGGCTTCTCTCCACCTGACCCTGGCTTCCCTCCCTTGACCCTGGCTTCCCTCCTCCCCTGACCCTGGCTTCTCTCCCCCTGACCCTGGCTTCCCTCCCTTGACTCTAGCTTTTCTCCCCCTGACCCTGGCTTCTCTCCTCCCCTGACCCTGGCTTCTCTCTCCCTGACCCTGGCTTCCCTCCCCTGACCCTGGCTTCTCTCCTCTGACCTTGGCTTCCCTCCCTTGACCCTGGCTTCTCTCCACTTGGCCCTGGCTTCTGTCCCCCTGACCCTGGCTTCCTTCCCCTGACCCTGGCTTCCTTCCCCTGACCCTGGCTTCCTTCCCTTGACCCTGGCTTCCCTCCCTTGACCCTGGCTTCCTTCCCCTGACTTTGGCTTCTCTCCCCTTGACCCTGGCTTCTCTCCACTTGGCCCTGGCTTCTGTCCCCCTGACCCTGGCTTCCTTCCCCCCCTGACTTTGGCTTCTCTCCCCTTGACCCTTGCTTCTCTCCACTTGGCCCTGGCTTCTGTCCCCCTGACCCTGGCTTCCTTCCCCTGACCCTGGCTTCCTTCCCCTGACCCTGGCTTCCTTCCCTTGACCCTGGCTTCCCTCCCTTGACCCTGGCTTCTCTCCTCCCCTGACCCTGGCTTCTCTCCCCCTGACCCTGGCTTCCCTCCCTTGACTCTAGCTTTTCTCCCCCTGACCCTGGCTTCTCTCCGCCTGGCCTTGGCTTTCCTCCCTTGACCCTGGCTTCTCTCCCCTGACCCTGGCTTCCCTCTCTTGACCCTAGCTTCTCTCCCCCTGACCCTGGCTTCTCTCCGCCTGGCCTGGCTTTTCTCCTTACTGACCCCTGGCTTCTCTCTCCCTGACCCTGGCTTCCCTCCCCTGACCCTGGCTTCCTTCCCCTGACCCTGGCTTCTCTCCGCCTGGCCTTGGCTTCCCTCCCCTGACCCTGGCTTCCCTCCCCTGACCCTGGCTTCCCTCCCCTGACCCTGGCTTCCCTCTTTACTGACCCCTGGCTTCTCTTTCCTTAACCCTGGCTTCCCTCCCCTGACCCTGGCTTCCCTCCCCTGACCCTGGCTTCCCTCCCTCTTGACCCCTGGATTCCCTCCCTCCTGACCCCTGTTTCCTTCCCTCTTGACCCATGGCTCCCTCTCTCCTGACCCCTCTTGACCCGTAACTTCTGCCCTCTTGCTCTGACGTCTGCTGTCTGCTCTACCTTGCTACTTTGCCCCCTGCTTTTCCGTCCTCTGGTTTTCTGCCCCCTGCTCTGCCCCCGCTGCTTTGCTCCCTGCTGTCTGCTCTACCCTGCTTCTCCGCCCTCTGCTAAAGTAGTCTCGTATTAGTACCAAGCAGCACAGCTTATTGAAAGCACATTCTTCCTTCAGAAAAAGCTACCGGTGAAGCCCAGCTGCTGTACCATTGGCACCTTTGCTTTTGCCTCTGGTGCGATTGGCCTAGCAACAAACAAGCAGCTGTTCACCCACAAAAGCTATCCAAGCGCGAGCTTTCTACTATGTGTGCACACTGAGCTGAAATTAGTTTGTAAGTACCGCCACTATGAGCTCTGATACGCTGACATCTGGTGCAACCGTTACGGCCGGGTCTGCCGCTGGTTCCGCTTAAGCAGCCGCCTCAAACATCGCTGCTGCAGCCGAAACTGAAGCTGGCTCCGCCAAAGCTATTTTTTAATTCTTTAATATATGTCGTCAATTCTTTTAACATTGAGATCACCGAATTCTGTTAATACATGTTCAGATCTTGTAAAGCTCAACAAAAGCACCCATTTGTCATCGCCCTTTTCCAATATTGCTACTCGCATTACTCCCTGTGCAATGGGAGCCACACTCGACGTTTTTAGTGACGTGTTTTTAGGTTGTTTATGGGTGGATTTTCTTTTTGTAAAAGCATTTTTTCGAGTCAATGCAGTTTGTAACATCGGAGCTTCATATATTTTTGCTGTGATTTCTGAGAGACATTTTTTCGAGACGATACTGCTCTGTGACAGGGTGGTGTTCAACGTGTGCCATTTTAATTCAATCCTTGATCACAAAGCTCAGAGCAAGTGCCACTAGACTTCAGTGTCAGGCTTTCAGTTTAAGCAAATAATCCAAAATAATTTCGGCTGTACCATTGTGGACCAACAATGACCAACCCCTTATACTGTCAAAATCCTGTTGTTTTTACAGGTTCTTATATTTCTACAAGGAACTGACAGGTGTTTTTTGTTGTTACCGCCAGTTAATTTTTTAAACATTACTGCTCTTCATGAAGACGCGTGCAAAAAATACAGATATAAACTTTCATGTTACATACAGTTATGACCAGGAGCTTTCCGATTTTAGTTGGTCATATAATTTTGTCGAAAACTTGGTTTTGTGTTTCTGGAGTATTTCCTAAATAGCATGCGCTCCGCAAAATTTTGTTGATTTAGCTTTACACTCCAGAAGTAAATTTTTCTCAGTGAACTCACATTTTATTTCGCTCTTAGTGGTGCAGCTTAAGCATGTTTCGAATGCTCCCAGCAAGCTGCCGAGAGTTCCTGCACTGGCAAGAAAGGACGCTGCCTTGGTGTAGGGCGCTGAAGTGAACAAAAGTGCGCTCGATCGTCAGCGGTGCACATTTGCTGCATGGGCATTCAGTTTTGTGCTGAGCGGTGACGTACGCTTTTTTGAGGGGTCTGCAGTCCAGGCGGCGTCATGAAGGAGGGAGTGGGTGCTCCTGCTTCTGAGAAGCCCTCAGAGTACTCTGGAGTGAGAGTTCTGCTTCTCACATTCGATGTAGTTGAATAGTCCCCGCATGCTGGAATATGCACTGTGCCCTTTGACAACCATTGTTATATAAGGTCTTGGTTGCAAGCTTGGTGCTCCTGAATAGACCATGAAATGTCTGTTAATGGTGTATTAGTAAAAGTGCTCAAGAGAGAAATCTTCATGCGATTCTGATGAGCGCTCACCCTGGTGGGCCATGGGTATTCCGGCTATAGTGGTTGCATGGAGCAAACCTGAGGCAGGGGTCTAGCAAGGAAGACTCACTTATTGTGTATTAAAAATTTACGCATATTCATACATGTAGGGTCGAATTGGACTTCAGCAACGCAGGGAAAGCGGCAAAATAAGGGCGGGGGCTCGCAGCAGTTTACTGATTCAGTCGGACTGCTAGTCTGGGGAGCTGTCAAAACAGCCGATGCGCGGTGCACCAGCTGCCGATGCTGCTTCAGTCGCCTACCAACCTGTTCGCGCTGCCAGGAGCGAACTACAAATTAAGTTTTCGGCTAGATCCAAGTCATGTGACGAAACCCGGGGGCTGCCTGAGAATATCTGTAAACCTCTGGGCTCTAGCGCTGAAAATTACCAGCCTCCATGCATGCCTCACATGGACTTCTCCACCTCTGGATGCTGTTTTGTAGCTGACGTTGCGGTCAAGTTTCAATTATCTCGACAGCGCGGGCCCGCGGGTTGTAATTGTTTGCCGAAGGGCGTAGCCGCCTCTGCAGTCACTTATGCAGGAGTACACCCGAAAAACTCGACACTACTAGAAATGGCACGTACATGTACATGTAACACCCTAATGGACTCTATGCGAGGAGGCATACAAGGGACGGTTTACTTGTAGTCAGTGCTGGAAATGAGGAATGTAAAGACTTTTGCATAAGGGGGATCTTTAGTTGGTGGGCGACTCTATAGGAAATGAAGCTGGGGTTCCCGGCGGGGACCGCGGTGGTTCGGCCTCGCGGGAAAACAAACAATAATAAAACAAATTTGTATCACCGCGCCGGCCTGGTGCGTCCAAGCGACCTGTTGCGCCGTCGGCGACTCCCAGCTGGCAGGCCACATCATCCGCGCCGAATCGTACTGGCCAAAGCAGGTGCAGGAGGTGCTGCTGCTGACGCTGCAGGCACCGGCCCTACCGGCGGGGACAGGCGCGCACTCGGCGTTTCGACTCGACTAGCTGCCTGCTGGCTGATGCTGGCGCCCCGGAGCCGGCGGCGTGGCGTTCATTCGCGACCTGGCCTTGAGGCGCGCCGTGTGACGCTAACTGCGTATTCTGTTGTTGTTGTTCTGGTACGTGGCGGCTATGCCTTTTGGCGTGTACCTATAAAAAACCCGGATCAGCCGCTAGTTTTGTTCAGGGGAGCTTGACCACTAATCAAGCATACTCTATCAACAGCTGAGAGTGTTCAACTAAATTACAGCAGGATGCATACTATAGAGGGCGAGTTCTAGGGAGTCTTCACTGGAATCAATGTATAATCGCTTGTACTTCTTCGTACGTACGTATGGTCAAGTCACTTGGCTATTATTCTGTTACATGTAATTTCTAGCTCATGTAACTGTATATATGATGTATGGGATGTACGTATATGATACATGTGTAGATCACAGTTTGTGAGTTCCACAAGTCATAAATAATGTTACCAATATGGCATGATAAACATGGCCATGTACATGTATGCGCCTTATTTGTAGGTAGAAACTGTGTTCAGGTATATTCTATTGTATGTCAATACATTTTGCACTTACATGTATAGTCGTAGAGTTCACGTCCTGGAAAGCAATTACTCGTAGCACACGTGCATGAAGCTGTGATTCTTATTTTAAAGAAGATTCTTAACTAAATTTCTTAACAGTCCAGAGGTGCACGCACTAAATTCAGGGAACGGCAGGAGTCGCATGCGGACGTCCGTTCTGTCTTCCGTGTACTTCCATGTATACGTATTAATATAAGAAATTCCATTGAAGCCATTCAGAATCGCTTCCGTACTTTATTGGTGCCCTCTCAAGTGCTAATGACCCCTCCTCGCTACGCCCCAACATTGGCACCTACACAGAACACACTAACACCTACCTCATTTTTTAATGAGTTGCATAGCGCTATGCGTGATGAAGTACTGTACGAGTAACGCAAGTTACCATCGATAATAATCTCAAAATTCTATCCCTTTTCTAACAGCCCGAAATACATGAACTCGATCCAATATATCGACGAGCTACAGTGTATAGTGCATATATATCGATTTATACCACTTTCTAGAATGTATCCTATTGTACACCACACCACCTCACTCAACACCCACCACACCACATTACTCAATGCAGGTACATTATATCGCAGAAGTCACATAAGCGCTGGAAGAAATATTTAATTTAATTGTTAGAAATCGACAGTAACTCGTACATGTACAAGGGTACATACGTAATTGTATGTGGCGCTTTCATCAATAAGGCTTTTTAGCATGTCCAAGTTTTTTAAACAAACGAACTAAAACAAGTTTATTAGAGCATACTTAAGGTCTTAAAAATAGCGTCACACAGCTATATTCCCCTAGTACAGGAAGTTCCCAAAGCACTTCTCTGGCTAGAGTTGGCGCCAGAGGAACTCGCTAAGATGGGACTCAAAAAAGGTCGTCACTAGCGCCATGCTGGCTGCAAAACTTCGCCTTCACGAGTGCCCAGGTGCCTTCGATGTTGTTTGTGGACACAGTTGGATCGTTCGGATCAACGAAATGCAGACGGTGATTGACAAACACCTGGGGAAGCGCACTATATACCTGCCAGCCGTCAGTTAAAATGCGTGTCCCAGGCAACACACTGCTGAATAATCTGACTCAGCAGAACGGTTGGGTACTTGTACCATCATGCATTTGCGTGTACCTTGCTCGACCATCCCAAGCACCCAGTGGCCCTCGCGGTATGCTCCCTGGTGGTATTTGCGATGAAAAAATTGGACTCATCCACTTCAACTTCTCTTCCGTTTATTGGCTTTTTATTGCAAACAAAAAAGAACAATTATTTCTCAGTTTTTGTACAACATATACTTTATTTTTCTCGCTCATCGCACATTCCATTGTCAGCTACTAGTATTTTCTCTTTGTCGTTTGTCAAAAAATGGCACAATTCAGGTACACTAAATGGCACACTATAATAAAAAACGAGAAAAGAACACGGACAATTCGATTTAACAATTCCAAAAGACTTAGCAACAGCCGCAAAAACGAACGTACCACGACGTGAACACCTACAAGTCAACTTATGATTTTTTGACCAAAATATAAAATACGCAGAAGGTACAAGTTGTCAGTTCAGCCACACTGTTAGAGCGCGACGACAGTCCTTTGGTCAAACCTCTCAGCTCTCAACTTCCGCCACCTTCCCGCTCTCAGCTCATGCCACCTTCCCGCTCTCAGCTCATGCCACCTTCCCGCTCTCAGCTCATGCCACCTTCCCGCTCTCAGCTCATGCCACCTTCCCGCTCTCAGCTCCCGCCACCTTCCCGCTCTCAGCTCCCGCCACCTTCCCGCTCTCAGCTCCCGCCACCTTCCCGCTCTCAGCTCCCGCCACCTTCCCGCTCTCAGCTCATGCCACCTTCCCGCTCTCAGCTCCCGCCACCTTCCCGCTCTCAGCTCCCGCCACCTTCCCGCTCTCAGCTCATGCCACCTTCCCGCTCTCAGCTCCCGCCACCTTCCCGCTCTCAGCTCATGCCACCTTCCCGCTCTCAGCTCCCGCCACCTTCCCGCTCTCAGCTCCCGCCACCTTCCCGCTCTCAGCTCATGCCACCTTCCCGCTCTCAGCTCCCGCCACCTTCCCGCTCTCAGCTCCCGCCACCTTCCCGCTCTCAGCTCCCGCCACCTTCCCGCTCTCAGCTCCCGCCACCTTCCCGCTCTCAGCTCCCGCCACCTTCCCGCTCTCAGCTCCCGCCACCTTCCCGCTCTCAGCTCATGCCACCTTCCCGCTCTCAGCTCATGCCACCTTCCCGCTCTCAGCTCATGCCACCTTCCCGCTCTCAGCTCATGCCACCTTCCCGCTCTCAGCTCCCGCCACCTTCCCGCTCTCAGCTCCCGCCACCTTCCCGCTCTCAGCTCCCGCCACCTTCCCGCTCTCAGCTCATGCCACCTTCCCGCTCTCAGCTCCTGCCACCTTCCCGCTCTCAGCTCCCGCCACCTTCCCGCTCTCAGCTCCCGCCACCTTCCCGCTCTCAGCTCCTGCCAAAATTAGATATGGCTTGTCAATGTATGGCTTTTGTGTTATGGCTATTGGTGACTTGTGAAACCTCACTAACGGTGATCGGAAGTACTAATGCGTGTATATGTGCATGCATAGAGTACATGAGCAAGAAACTAACAAGTTATGGATAAAAGTAGAGCAAAGGTAAAAGGTACAGATAAACAAAGTTAAAAAAATTGACTGTAAATAAAGCTAACATGAACTGTCAATGATACGAATTTCCATTTGCTGACAGCTCAAGACAAAATGCTTTCAACGACCGTTCCATTCTGAGCTAACTTTGATACGATCACCGCATTGCTGAAGATTTTGGTACGCTTTGCACCGACTGTAGCGTTCGAGGCGGCTGTTCGAGCAGAACCAGTGGCAGTCCCGGCCGCAGCAGCGTTGTTCGAGACGGTGACCAAAGCAAAGGTGCCAATGGTACAGCAGCTGGGCTTCACCGGTAGCTTTTTCTGAAGGAAGAATATGCTTTCAATAAGCTGTGCTGCTTGGTACTAATACGAGACTACTTTAGCAGAGGGCGGAGAAGCAGGGTAGAGCAGATAGCAGGGAGGGCAGAGCAGGAAGCAAAGCCGTGCGGACAGAGCAGAGGGCAGAAAACCAGGAGGCAGACCAGGGGGGAAAGAGCAAGGAGGCAGAGCCACTGGTCAGGAGTGAGGGAAGCCAGGGTCAGGGAGAGAGAAGCCAGGGGTCAGTAAGGAGAAAAGCCAGGCCAGGCGGAGAGAAGCCAGGGTCAGGGGGAGAGAAGCTAGGGTCAAGAGAGGGAAGCCAGGGTCAGGGGAGAGAAGCCAGGGTCAAGGGAGGAAAGCTAGAGTCAAGGGAGGGAAGCCAGGGTCAGGGGAAGAGAAGCCAGGGTCAGGGGAGGAGAGAAGCCAGGGTCAAGGGAGGGAAGCCAAGCCAGGGTCAAGGGAAGGAAGCCAGGGTCAGGGGAAGGAAGCCAGGGTCAGGGGGAGAGAAGCCAGGGCCAAGTGGAGAGAAGCCAGGGTCAAGGGAGGGAAGCCAGGGTCAAGGGAAGGAAGCCAGGGTCAGGGGAAGGAAGCCAGGGTCAGGGGAGAGAAGCTAGGGTCAGAAGAGGAGAGAAGCCAGGGTCAGGAGAAGGAAGCCAGGGTCAGGGGAGAGAAGCTAGGGTCAGGGGAGGAGAGAAGCCAGGGTCAGAGGAAGGAAGCGAGGGTCAGGGGAGAGAAGCCAGGGTCAAGGGAGGGAAGCCAAGGCCAGCGGGAGAGAAGCCAGGGTCAGGGGAGGGAAGCCAGGGTCAGGGAGAGAGAAGCCAGGGGTCAGTAAGGAGAAAAACCAGGCGAGGCAGAAAGAAGCCAGGGTCAGGGGAGAGAAGCCAGGGTCAGGGGAGAGAAGCCAGGTTCAGGGGAGGAGAGAAGCCAGGGTCAAGGGAGGGAAGCCAGGATCAGGGAAGGGAAGCCAGGGTCAGGGGGACAGAAGCCAGGGCCAAGTGGAGAGAAGCCAGGGTCAAGGGGAGAGAAGCCAGGGTTAGGGGAAGGAAGCCAGGGTCAGGGGAGGAGAGAAGCCAGGGTCAGGGGAAGAGAGAAGCCAGGGTCAGGGGAGGAAAGAAGCCAGGGTCAAGGGAAGAGAAGCCAGGGTCAGGGGAGGGAAATCAGGGGTCAGTAAGGAGAGAAGCCAGGGTCAGGGGGAGGGAAGCCAAGGTCAAGGGAGGGAAGCCAAGGGTTAGGATAGAGGGAAGCCAGGGAGGGGTCAGGGGGAGAGAAGCCAGTGGTCAGGGGGAGAGAAGCCAGTGGTCAGGGGGAGAGAAGCTTGGGTTAGAAGGAGGAAATCCAAGGTTAGGGGAGAGGGGAACTAAGGAAAGGAAAATAAGTCAAACATCAGGCATTTGATATAAAATATTGTAGGCTTAGTTTTATAGTTTGTTATTTAGTCTAGGCCTATTGGTATACATAAAGTAGATAGATAGAAAAAAACAAAAATTTTAAGGCTTTTATCTAGTAAGTTAGCTAAATCTATTCATTAGGCCTAAGACCAAGTCAATAAGCTAGGCCAAGGCTTAGTGCTCAATAGGCTTTCCTACATACATAGGGCTATAGCTAAATAAATAGAATTTAATTGAATTGAAGCCTTTTTATAATTGAATAAAAGCAGCTTATAAGTTACAGTAAGCTGCTGTAACCTACATTTATATTTCAAATGCCTGTATTATTAATTAACTGACACGTGACAGGCTTTAAACTATAGAACAAAATTACTTAAGCAATCACATAATAATGCACAAGAAATTTAAGAAAAGCTCCTTTCATTTATCTTGTACACGAAGCCTTCACTTGTTTAGTCTAGTGCATAGGCCAGCACAGCAATGCACAGTAGCACAACAAATATGCCTTAAAAGCTTTTGTTGAACGTTGAACACAGGAACCCTAGCTCATTCCTGTAAATTTTGTTTTCAAATTACATACAAGCGAATTAATATTAACAAACGTCGATTTTTCTACTGCAAATTGTTATTAAACACCCGTTAAAAGCTTTCAATTGATACACTCCCATTTGATTGTATGGGAGCGCGCTTTGGGCCCGTCTAGCCGGGAGAAGCGAGAGCTCGAGAGCGCGCTTTCCTGCCGGTTAGCCCGATGATTTTGTAAGCTTTTGGCCCGGCTAGCCGGTTGTCGTCGGGTGACCTCGGACAGTGCACGTGCACCTACTTGCTTGATTTAGAACTTAGAAGTCCATATAAGGTGATCGCCAAGGGCGGATCGATTTGGGGCCGCCCCCCCCCGCCCAATTTCGGTTATGAATTGGTAATTTTTCCGTAAATCCCTAACTAAAAATGTTTAAAGAAAATTTTTACCGGGTTTATGGCGCCCCCACTGACGCCGAGGTCCCCAAAGCCTGACATCTCCTACATGCGCGACACCCATCCCGCCACTTGCCCGTACCCCATAAAGATTTTCAGCGCCCACCAAAGACTAGACAGTAGGGGGTAGTAAAACTGTTTTGCACGAAATCTGTGATGCCGGGCGTCTCTGCTGCGACTGCTGGCGCCCCTGATGCAACTGCTGGCGCTTCTGGTTGCTCCATGGACACCGGCGCACCGCCACTCAACTACCACAATGCCGCATACTGTTTGAGTGATCGATGGAAAGGCAGAGAAATGCTTCCTAAGGCATAAGCATCTACTACATGTATAGAGTATAGGCTCTGCTGTACATCCACTCCGACGTTGCAGTCGATTAGGTTCGGGTAATCGATTGATTTTACATGAGTATAGTAGCCGTCGCATAGATTTTGCAGTGTAAACTTTGCCGCCCCGCGTGACTGTAAATAACTGACTCTGTTTATTGCCAAAGTTTCTCAGTTTCTGATCTCTGTCGCTCCAAAATGCTCTTTACATGTGCGCTGACTTGCACTTCCTCTCTCCCTATTCTCTGGTTGATCGATCCATTAAGCAACCAGAGGACCCACTTGGATGGACCATCGACAAAGTTGTCGAAGCCGGAGTTAGGGGTTGCTGAGGCTAGAGCAAAATTCTCTCTCATAGGATTCGTCTAAAGTTATAAGCCCGTATAACTTCGCTTGTTTCAATTGACCTAACATTTCCTGAATTCCTGTGCCTATGTGTCATCAAATTCATATGTTTTCGCAACTGCCAAGTTCAAAATATACATAAAAATATTATATTAAATTCTATTCTACACAGTCACTTGAAAAATTAGCTCTCGTTTGGTTTGTTTAGGTTGTAACAATAATGGGTTAAATGCGAAAAAATGCGTTAAATTTTGACAAGCTATAAATTATAGCTCGTAGTTAACGATTAGCAAACAGTTAATGATTATGCAGTTGTGACCATCATTGTGATGAGACTACGTATCGTGCAGAAACTGCAGGGTTTTGGAGGTGAGGTGGGTGTCAGAGGTGGGTGTCATTGCAGGATAAACAGGCTGCGGAATCCTGTCAACTGGTGTTACTCGAACAGGGACAGGTAGTATTAGACGTTCTAATATATCTAGACTATTCATATCGGCATGAATACTCGTATGGCCGTTATTTGGGAATAAAAAAGAGTTGTTTGTTTCTACACGTAGTCTAGAATAACCTGACGACCGCGAGTGATTTGCACAGTACTGTCGAAGTAGCCAAACACCAACACGTTGATTCCTGCGGTTAAGGCAGCAGAAAACTTTATTTGTAGCGTCAGATTCCCTTGCTCGCGAGGCATGCTATGCCCACCCAGCTCCATGTCGGGCATGAGATTCCAGGCGAAGAAGCAGTAGCCAGCTCCATAGTCGGAATATGATACGTCAATATCCAGGTCCCGATTCATTTTTCCTAGGCTTTTTAGTAACATAGCATACTCGCGAGCATAGTTATGAACACCGAATCGAGGAGTAAACGGTTGTCCACACAGACTGACTCCGTCCTTATACAGAGCCACACTGTCGGCTCCAAATGGCTCAAAATTAAACGGGTTATGTGTAGCCACACCGTTGTACGCGCCGCTGTTTACCATGCCAACAATCACCAGTTTAGGCTTTTGTTCAGGAAATATATTGTTGATTGACATGTCCCGAACACCGCCAGCCACTGAAGTATTGTGCACAACAAGTCGCTCAATCGGATAGATTGCATTCTGTTTGCCTAGTTGTTCTTCAATCTCCAATGCCAATTGGGGGTTTGCCTTGACGCGGCGCACATGTAGTCTGGCACTCTCGAGTACCAGCCGCGCCTCAACCCCGTCCGCGTGGTTTTCCAAAACGAAGCCGGAATTGTGCATAGTTAGCGTAATTACCATATCAGTGTATGGCAACAGCATTCGGTCGTTGGTAACAAAAAAGTCTAAACTAAGAGGTCCATAAAGGTGAAAGGTGCGTGAGTTTGCCGCCATCGCCTTGCGGGCTACAAAACCAGGATTTCCAACCACAGCCATTTGTCCTCCAGCGTCCTTTGCGTAGCCCATCATTCTCAGTTGGTTGGTTTTTGAATCGTGTCCGTAATTCAAACACGTGCGAATATAGGCCTTGTAAGCGTGGTTGTTATTGCTCGACTCTACGTGGGTCCCGTTGATTGTCAACGTGACGTTTTTAAACATGCTTTCAAGGACGTAATTGACCGGCGCAACATTCGAATCAGCAGCAAGATTTGTGCCATTAGATTGCCTAACGCGGGCCTTAATCTCGAGGTCAATGTCGTTAAGATCGATAAACGTCTCACCACCAACAATCCTAAATTCGACCACGCTGGCATTTTCAACACTAGCAACAGGGTGAACTTCTTCAGTGGTGGCGCTAATTGCAGCAATTTTGTGTGCTCGAGGAGCAAATAGCTCGAATTCCGACTTTGTACACAGGCACTCAGTCATTTTTCTTTCAACAGCGGCTTAGAGTGGTGCTCTAATAGGCAGATCGATTATTGACGCGGGTTTTTTTATTTATAGAGTCAAAAATATCAGAATGTTGGAGTCTTTTTCTAGTTTTTTTGTTAGTCTTCTTTCTACGCCTTTGACCACCGCCGCTACCTCGTTGTGTGACTGTGTCTTTGAAAGCATCTTTAGCTGCCCGGACAGAGTTGCGCAATGCTGCTTCTTTCAAGTTCCCGCCTTGATCGAGTGTGTCGCTAACTGTTGTAGCTAGGGCTCGTGTTCCGTGGCGAAGAATATTTTTGCCAAAACTCTTTAAAATTGGCAGGGCAAATCGGGCAATGCTGCCAAACAGTGCTCCTCCGATCAAGATTGAAGGCATATTGCTGATGAATTGCGGTCTTTAATTCGTGAAAACTTCTTTATTTATAGCTTAATTTCACGAATGTTGATCGATAAAACAGTTTTACCAAGAAGAATCCGATCCATTAGCTTGCCCATATCGTCACAGATTTGCACCTCAATGGTTTTACGAGTAAATGGGTGCTTCACCAACGGTAAGTATGATAGATTGACAAACTCGTAGTACTCTCGTTCACCGTATACCTTTTCATTCAAAGGAATTGCACCAAGCAGGGCGACTTTGACGTCTCCAACAATGGCAGAGTCGACAATGTTTGAATAGATGTACATAGTTTGTACACCATTTGTTAAATCGATTGGTCGTTTAGCGGTCTTTGGAGTTTCATTAAAAGAATCATCTTCGCGAAAGCCGAGAATGGCAGCAAGCTCACCAATTTCAAATAAAATGTTTTCAATGGGTTTGTACTCACACCGGTTCAGAAAAGGGTTGTAGCTGAATGCATCCACTCTCGTTGCTGGACTTATTGGGAGCTTTGAAACGACGCTCCAAAGCGCTCCATTAACATAATTTAAGAGCCCATCGGGCGTGCGGTAGAATCCTTTAGCAATCCGCAGTGACGTTCTACTAGGCCAGACACTTTTTTCAAACGTTAGAGTCATGGGACTCTCTATGGAGGAGGAGGATTCCAATTCTATAGCGAATACTAAAGAAATTCTTGGGTTTAATAAAAAACTCGTTCCTTCGATATTTGATTTATTTCCAGCGTCATCGACCTTTTTAAACATGCTGCGCACATTACTGGACAGCCTAATGTTCGCACCATACCATGATTTGTTCACAATCGAAATTTGGCCTTCCTGTGAACGCTCAATGCAAATCATCGCATTATTGTATTGCTCATATTTTAGAGCGGCAATGATCGCATCAACCACTTCGTTAGCTGTTGATAGCCCCGCGGGGAGAGAAACCGACGCAAATTGCTTATACGTGGAGGCGGGTTTTTCTCTAACCTCAATATCGATCACTTCATCCTCGGGAGTGTTGGTCAGGACATCAACCATTCGATTATCGGGGACGGTTTTGAATTCTTTACAAAAGTAGATCCGTTCGATGCAGACTTCATGATTCGGAAAGTGGAGGGTGTCGGGCAAATTAATGTCATAATGTGCCGAATTATTCTCAGGATAGTGCTCAACGCACGCATTGCTAGGTAGGAAAAGATGCATTGTAATATACCACACGTTTCGACTGTGCGTGTGTTCATCCTTGTCTTATATTTATAACTTCCTCAACTGGTACAAATGCATTGAACGACTCGGGATAGCCGCGCCAACTAACGAAATGATGAGCGACACCATTGATGACGACATTGCGACGCAGAATTTTGTCTATAACAAAGCGGTCCGGTCGAACCGTCTTTGAAAGTTCATTATAGTAGAATCGACCCTCGATTTGTTCTCCAGATAGGTCGGAAATGCGATAAAAATGAGGTGGTCCCGGGCATACTTGAGACACAACGTAAACTTCTTCGCTGTACATATCGTATGCTTCCTTGTCAAAGGCTCGACGAGATTTTGAAATTCTGACAAAGTCCCCTTTTTGGTAAACTGGTTCATCATATTCAGGATCCTGGTAGAGCTTTTCCCACAATTCTTTTTGGTTGTGCAGACCGACACTCGAAGGTTTCATGTCAATAGTAGAGTGTACTGTGTTGTTGTAACTTTTAACCAATATTGGCAAATAGTCGATCCAGCGCCACGTGTTTTTGTGCTTAAAGTAGCGAGCTAAACGTTTTCGGAGAGTTCTAATCAACCTTTCAGCCATATTTGCCTTGTATACAGAGTTTGTGCTGTACATTTTGATACTGTTGGCTTTCAGTAAGTTCTGCATGCGATTGTTTTAAAACTCGGTACCTCGATCAACGCGTAGATATAAAGGCTTAATAGGGAAGTCTATGATCATGCTTTCAAAAGCCTTTGGAGTGTCGCTTTTCAATTTTATTGGCTGACAAAAAGCCAATTTACTAAGCACGTCAATTGCAACCAGAATATCGATGACCATCATTCCATTGTTCGTATCGTGACATGTCCATCAAATCCGCTTGCACAGTTTCCATGAAGCCTCCTGACATTACTTTTCCGGTTCGGAATTTTCTTTTAACCCTCTTGTGCCGGGTGAAGCTCGATTGGGTCTTCAGCCATTCGTCGGTTTGGCGTCTCGTCAGGGAGGAGGCCAGCCGTTTGGCCTCCTGATATACACGGGCAGCATTTGTAAAAGCGGCATCCCCCTGTTCGTACACTCTCCGAAGAGCGGTTTTCACCCTCATTCGCAACTAGAGTCGATGCACAGCATGAGTAATTACACTTGAACTCCACAGACGGTTTGTCTGAGCAAAGCTTTGAAGTTAAAGCTGCAGCACCCATGATCCAAAAACAGATTATAAATCATGAAAATGATTTCTATTTATAGTTTTTTTAACGTCTCGTATTTTACTGCTGGTTTCTGCCGCCTCTTTGGTTCGCGATGTTGGTATGAAGCATGCCTGTAGGCATCGCTGCCACGATCTTCAAATTTTTTAACTTCATTCAGGCCACTGGCTCGGTCTTTGTGGAAGTCGTTGTAGAAATCACTAGTTCCAATTGCTTGCTCGACTAAAAAATCGTCTCGATCCGGATCCGTGCCGATTTCTTTTTTCACGCTGACTTCTTCTTGTTGGTGTCGTCCTAGTAGAGCTTTTGCAATATCTGCCTCTTCAGCCAGGGCCCAAAAAGCGGTACTATATTTTGGGCTTGGGCGGTCGCGCCTTTCATCTTCCTTCAGTAGATCGAAAGTATTGCTTCCTGGCCAGGTTTTTCCATCAAATACAATTTCCCACGACTTGTTGAGCTCCAAATTTGGGTATCTTTCTGTCAACATGTCCCAATTTCGTTGTTGTCGTTCAGGAAAACGATTACTCTTCTTTTGCTTGATCTGAATTAGTTTATTTTGGAGTTGAGTGTTGTATTCAATGAGTTTTTCATATTCTGTTTTAGATGCAATTTCTCGGGGTGCGCCTTGACTCAGTCTATTAAATTCTTCTTCTGGCACAACAACGTATTTATTCATTTTAGCGACCGAGTAGTCCACCAAACAGGCTTGATATTAGCGGTGCAGCAACAGATGCAAGGATGGGTAGAAAACCACCGACTTGAGGATTCGAGAGAAGCATATTCTTCTTCCTATTTATAGACAATTTTGTGTCTGCCAATTCACGCTGCGAATCTTCTGTATCGCTTTAATCGCAGATACTGTTTCGGAGAAAGGTCAATATTTCCCCCGGAGTCCGTTGTGACTCAATTCACAGAGACAATGAATCAGTTCCTTGTGTAGAGATCTCCAAACACAGTAGCCTACTGTGTAGCCTACTGTGTAAAGTAGTAACATAAAATTATGAACACAAATTTAAGAATAGCTATGTGTCATACTCTATTTTTAGTAATACCAGTCATATCACGCAAACAGCGAGTGGCTATGCTATTGTTCGAAAAAAACCGGTTCTCGACATCTATTTTTAGAACTTCCAAATATGGTAAATGTTAACCTGAATGTGACCCAAGTCTCACCCCTTTCTATTCAAAAACCTCACCTGTCAAATAATAAAATTCCTTTCGTGAACTCATCAAAAAACCGGTTTTGAGCTCAAGGTCGACTCAAGGCCGAAAAATTGTGTATAAATACAAACGCAAAATCCGAGCTAAAATCTCAGACTCGGCAGCCTCCAAAGATCTTGGGCTTTGCAAGAGCAGCCAACGAGGCTATATCTCTGAGGAAGAGATAAACACCAATTGGAAAGCTTTGTTTGAGACTTCGTTATTTTGATTATTGAGAGCGATTATTATTGCCGGCCGTTACCGTTCAGTTGATTTTATTGAGTCTATTTAGTTTGAGGCCTCCCATTTTCCTAAGGGATTGGATAGGATCTGCGGACCGATTCCGATACCCTTAGAGGATTATCGATTGATTGATTTTGGTTATCCTAGATTAACCGATAGGAGCACACGACTCCGATTCCGTTAGATCTAGAAGAAGACGCCCTTCTTGGAGGTCCTCGTGATTATTACAGAAAGTTGATTTTATTACAAGGGCGCATCGTTGATATTGATTACTGAGCTTAAGGCCTATGTTGATTTGCACTCGAGGAAATACTGCGACGTCGATTTTATTGTTACGCTCTCACTTTCGGCCGATTCTAGACTTCAAGAAGATTCCTCCGGAGAAGAAGATTGGAAGAAGCAAGTTCTAAACACGCGCGCAACAAAGAAGAAGAAACAAGGAACGAGCTCGGAGAACCTGCCCGACGAAGAAGAGGAGCCCGCAACAGTAAGTGCACTACATTTTTGTTCCCAGGCTTAAGTGTCTGGAAGTGGGAGTTTTCGGGGGACTGATCACCTCCCGAATCAACTCTTCACTTGCCTGCACCTCGAATAATTGCCCGCCGAAGAGTGGGACGGGCTTTGGCGAGCTCTGCGAGCTCGCCGCGACAAGAACATAGTCTGGAGATTCCGTTTGTCATTTTGTTTAGCACAAAGATGTTGGTTGCAGTGCATCGCAATTTATGCACAATATATTTATAGACAAGTTACATAGCAGCATTACGATTGTACACCAATTTCAGTGCAGTGGTAATTGACAATAAAGTTACACAACATTTGTGACAGCATTAAAAATCCAAAAGCTCCTGTGAGGAGATGTTGCTAGGTGTCGAGAAGGGTACAAAACAAACAATGGAGACACGTACCGATTGTGGAACTTCTTAAATTTTACAATCGCTGCTACGGCAGGATCTGTGTTATCAGAGGGTCATCAATCAAATATTTTTGACAGTTAAAAATCGAAAACAGGGTCAATCAACCCCACATTACTTTTGTTGCTGCGTGGTGGAACGTGCCGAGTTGGGGTTTTGTTGCTTAGGGGTGGGGCGATAAAATTGCTGCTGCCGCCGGGCAATAAATCAAAAGTTTTTGACAGTTTTAAAAAATCCAAGCGGTCAGAATTTTAGAGACCATGCGCATTTTCATTGCAGATTTACAGTGGTTAAACAGTAAAGCTACGCAATAGCTATATGGATTAGACATACAAAACGCTAGTCACATGATCGTACATTTGACAGAGCTCTTTAAAGTTTCGTATACCAAGGAAAACAAGGCGGCCATTCTTTCCGCATAATAAACATTTAGCATTGCGAAATGGAGACTTTATTACTATTCCATTGAAAACTTCGCACTCCCACTTCACCCATTGGGACCCTGAGTATGCAATTTGGAAAAAATTTGGCCATCTGTCTACTTCAGCGCGGTAAGTTAACAACAACAGAAATTGGTTTACATTGAGGAAAAAGACGCAAAACTTGGTTGACTGAGCGACAACCGAATACAATTGCAGACAAAGAACGCTGACAAAAGTTTATTGTACACTTTCCTATCCTCAAATTGATAAGAGCTCTTGGTCTGCGAAATGTCCGTGCGCTCGCCCAGTCCAAGTCAGGCATGCGGCTCCATTTCGCGCAAAACACTCGATTCACGCACTCGACGTTCTGCAAGTAGATTTTTCGGCAGTTTTCTTTACTTCGTATCCTTCTTGGGGGCTTTCGGCCGCTTCTTTGATTCGTTGCTGCTACTACTTTCGATTGATGCTGTCGCTTTCTGGCCTGATTTTTAGGCACCTTTGGCTGCTTCTCCTTGACAAGCTTTGGTGGTTTCTTTGCTTTCTTGCTTACTTTCTTGGAGCCTACCTTGATTTTTGGAGGTGGCGTCCAATAGCAACGGTCGAATGCCTGTTTGGCTTCTTCGACAAACTGTAGCTGTTGAATTTTTGGCATTGCGGTCAAAACAGCGTCTCGAATCACGGCCGTGTCGAGAGTAAACAGAATCCTGTAATAGCCGCTCTTGTTTTTATAATCCTCTACAGGCAGTCCGTTTTGGTCGTACATTTTAAAATCGCGAGCCAGCCCAACGCTGCACTGTCGCCTCCAAACGCTGGTTGTAGCCCAGAAGAGCTAGACTTTCACTGGAAAGGTGCTCCGCCACAGTGTTGAAAGTGTAGGGTATGCAGCTCTCAATGTGTTTTTGTGCAATGATGATGAATTCGCGACCTTCGTTGTC
>NIVC01003716.1:0-34850 GCA_002269645.1 Macrostomum lignano
AATCACTAGTTCCAATTGCTTGCTCGACTAAAAAATGTCTCGATCAGGATCGTGCCGACTTCTTTTTTCACACTGACTTCTTCTTGTTGGCGTCGCCCTAGTAGAGCTTTTGCAATATCTGCCTCTTCAGCCAGGGCCCAAAAAGCGGTACTATATTTTGGGCTTGGGCGGTCGCGCCTTTCATTCGATGTAATCTTTTTCAGTAGATCGAAAATATTGCTTCCTGGCCAGGTTTTTTCCATCAAATACAATTTCCCACGACTTGTTGAACTCCAAATTCGGGTATCTTTCTGTCAACATGTCCCAAACTCGTTGTTGTCGTTCAGGAAAACGATTACTCTTCTTTTGCTTGATCTGACTTAGTTTATTTTGGAGTTGAGTGTTGTATTCAATGAGTTTTTCATATTCTGTTTTAGATGCAATTTCTCGGGGTGCGCCTTGACTCAGTCTATTAAATTCTTCTTCTGGCACAACAACGTATTTATTCATTTTAGCGACCGAGTAGTCCACCAAACAGGCTTGATATTAGCGGTGCAGCAACAGATGCAAGGATGGGTACAAAACCACCGACTTGAGGGTTCGAGAGAAGCATATTCTTCTTCCTATTTATAGACAATTTTGTGTCTGCCAATTCACGCAACGATCTTCTGTATCGCTTTAATCGCAGATACTGTTTCGGAGAAAGATCAATATTTCCCCGGAGTACGTTGTGACTCAATTCACAGAGACAATGAATCAGTTCCTTGCCTGCACCTCGAATAATTGCCCGCCGAAGAGTGGGACGGGCTTTGGCGAGCTCTGCGAGCTCGCCGCGACAAGAACATAGTCTGGAGATTCCGTTTGTCATTTTGTTTAGCACAAAGATGTTGGTTGCAGTGCATCGCAATTTATGCACAATATATTTATAGACAAGTTTCATAGCAGCATTACGATTGTACACCAATTTCAGTGCAGTGGTAATTGACAATAAAATTACACAACATTTGTGACAGCACTAAAAATCCAAAAGCGACTGTGAGGAGATGTTGCTAGGTGTCGAGACGGGTACAAAACAAACAATGGAGACACGTACCGATTGTGGAACTTCTTAAATTTTACAATGTCTGCTACGGCAGGATCTGTGTTATCAGAGGGTCATCAATCAAATATTTTGACAGTTAAAAATCGAAGCGGGTCAATCAACCCCGCATTACTTTTGTTGCTGCGTGGTGGAACGTGCCGAGTTGGGATTTTGTTGCTTAGGGGTGTGGCGATAAAATTGCTGCTGCCGCAGGGCAATAAATCAAAAGTTTTTGACAGTGGTCAGAAGCGGTCATTTTCATTGCAGATTTGGCTCAATTTCATTCAGCCAGCGGGGTGCAGCACGAGTGCATTCCGCAGGCCATCCCGAGCGTGGTTGAGCAAGTCAGGCATGGGTAAAACTACCGTGTTTGGGCGGTCCACGCCGCAGCAGCCGGAGACCACTGATGAGGTTGACACACCTGGTGTGTACTTGGAGATCTCGAACGCTGGACCCTCCTGGTGCGACTACCTCATCAGTGCTCTCCAGCTGGTGCAGCGGGGCCCGCACAAACACGGTAGTTGGTCTGTGGGATGCATTCGTGCTGCACCCCGCTGGCATGGGTGAGCTTGAAAGATGTTTGTTGCAGTGTACTGCAATTTGTGCATGATATATTTTATTTATAGACAAGTTTCATAGCAGCTTGTACGTACATACAAATTTTGTTAAAACAGTAAAGTTACGCAATAGCTATATGGATTAGACATACAAAACGCTAGTCACATGATCGTACATTTGACAGAGCTCTTTAAAGTTTCGTATACCAAGGAAAACAAGGCGACCATTCTTTCCGCATAATAAACATTTAGCATTGCGAAATGGAGACTTTATTACTATTCCATTGAAAACTTCGCACTCCCACTTCACCCATTGGGACCCTGAGTATGCAATTTGGAAAAAATTTGGCCATCTGTCTACTTCAGCGCGGTAAGTACTAGTGGTAACAACAACAGAAATTGGTTTACATTGAGGAAAAAGACGCAAAACTTGGTTGACTGAGCGACAACCGAATACAATTGCAGACAAAGAACGCTGAAAAAAGTTTATTGTACACTTTCCTATCCTCAAATTGATAAGAGCTCTTGGCCGGCGAAATGTCCGTGCGCTCGCCCAGTCCAAGTCAGGCATGCAGCTCCATTTCGCGCAAAACACTCGGTTCACGCACTCGACGTTCTGCAAGTAGATTTTTCGGCAGTTTTCTTTACTTTCGTATCCTTCTTGGGGCTTTCGGTCGCTTCTTTGATTCGTTGGCTGCTACTACTTTCGATTGATGCTGTCGCTTTCTGGCCTGATTTTTAGGCACCTTTGGCTGCTTCTCCTTGACAAGCTTTGATGGTTTTTTTGCTTTCTTGCTTACTTTCTTGGAGCCTACCTTGATTTTTGGAGGTGGCGTCCAATAGCAACGGTCGAATGCCTGTTTGGCTTCTTCGACAAACTGTAGCTGTTGAATTTTTGGCATTGCGGTCAAAACAGCGCCTCGAATCACGGCCGTGTCGAGAGTAAACAGAATCCTGTAATAGCCGCTCTTGTTTTTGTAATTCTCTACAGGCAGTCCGTTTTGGTCGTACATTTTAAAGTCGTGAGCCAGCCCAAACGCTGCACTGTCGCCTCCAAACGCTGCACTGTCGCCTCCAAACGCTGGGTTGTAGCCCAGAAGAGCTAGACTTTCACTGGAAAGGTGCTCCGCCACAGTGTTGAAAGTGTAGGGTATGCAGCTCTCAATGTGTTTTTGTGCAATGATGATGAATTCGCGACCTTCGTTGTCAGTACGCACACCTTTGACAATCAAAACAGGGACCGCATTGGCCAAGTAGAGAGGCCCCTGTTCGTCATATTCAATGTCAAACGTTTCAACCCCGTTGAAGCTCGGACCTCGCGGTTTGAGTGCCAGCAGCTCTCGCTTGACGCAGTTGAAGTCTTGCACTGTCTCCATGTCTCTTGTCTGTTTAGAAAAATTTGCAGGTACGGGAGCTTGCAGATGCTCCGGGCTGGTGCTTATATACCCGAGAGTCTCAATAAGTTTTGTTTTAATTACACGATAACGAGCTTTTTACGGTGTTGTCGTTATCGAGGATTCCGGAAAAAATGAACCTTTTGTTCCTATTTTCGGGTGCTGGCGTTGGAGGCGTGTTGAAATCCTTGCTCCAAGTTGATGGTAGTTCAAGCTTTGGCGGCCTGTTTCTCTTGTGCTTTGGCAGCCAAATCTTTTGTTGCTCCTCCCACGACGGATTATACAGATCTTGATGGTTCCGAAAACGTATTTTTTGGCGATGCTCCTCACTTAGTATCGGAGCCAGTAATCTCTCCATTCGTGCTAAATCAGCTTTGAACCTCATTTTGTCCCGTAGTTGCTCATTTATCCTGGCTGCTGCGTAGTCTTGGCTGTCGTAGGGACCTTGATCAATTTCCTCGACCTTGGCATTGAAGGTGACTAATCGCTCAGAAATCGGTTTGCTGTGGCAAATGCACAACCAGTCCGCAGATTTTTTCAACGTCTTATATTCGTCTTTTTCCTCGTTCGATAATAGAGGGTAGTCTCTGGAAATCCAGCTCATTTCTTGTCAAACACTGCGGGATGTTATTTGAGCTTAGAAAACTGCTGAGAAGCCGAGAAAAGTTTGCAGGTACGGGGGCTTGGTGCTCTGGGCTGGTGCTTATATACCCGAGAGTCTCAATAAGTTTTGTTTTAATTACACGATAACAAGCTTTTTACGGAGTTGTCGTTATCGAGGATTCCAGTAAAATGAACATTTTGTACCTATTTTTGGTACTGGCGTTGGAAGCGTGTTGAAATCCTTGCTCCAAGTTGTTGGCAGTTCATGCTTTGGTAACCAAAATTGCTTGTCAAACACTGCGTTTTCCACATGATTTTTAATTGAACTTGGTGAATTTAGAAAACGGCTGAGAATCCGAATTTTCTTTATTTATGGTTTGCTGTCTGACAAAATTGACCTGGCATCTTATTAAACGAGAATATTTCATGCATAGAATTTAGTGTTTTTAGACCTTGATGACGTGTCTGGCTATAAATTTAGCCTTGTGTCTCGACCGGGTTGTTGCGTAACCCTGCTGCAGGTAGCTATAGCGAGCCGCGCAGGGCAGAGGGGTGGACAGCAGCGATTTACAGCGGCTGACTCATCATGCGCGCGCGCGGGGGCCGCCAATTTTGTAGGGGCAACAGAATATCTTCTTGGATGCTAATTCTGCGCGTACAGTTATGGGGTGGGTGGGCGCTACAATTCTGCCAATTTTGGATGTATATATGGACAGTAAATATGGACAGTTATGGGGTGGGTGGGCGCGCTACAATTCTGCCAATTTTGGATGTATATATGGACAGTAAATATGGACAGTTATGGGGTGGGTGGGCGCGCTACAATTCTGCCAATTTTGGATGTATATATAGACAGTAAATATGGACAGTTATGGGGTGGGTGGGCGCTACAATTCTGCCAATTTTGGATGTATATATGGACAGTAAATATGGACAGTTATGGGGTGGGTGGGTGCTACAATTCTGCCAATTTTGGGTGCATATATGGACAGTAAATATGGATAGTTATGGGGTGGGTGGGTGCTACAATTCTGCCAATTTTGGGTGCATATATGGACAAGTAATATAGACAGTTATGGGGTGGGTGGGCGCTACCATTCTGCCAATTTTGGTATATGGACAGTTAATATGGACAGTTAATTCTGCGTACACCAATGCTGCGGGGTTGGGCGCGCTTGTGCGTACAACAACGGCGGAGCGCTAATTATGCGTACTACTGGTCCTCGCTTCTGTACGACACAGTGTACACTGATTACATGTACAATTAGATTTACATGAGAGTTACATGCATATCTCACATAATGACTCTGGACCAATTAGAAGAGGTCTAGTGCATTTAGATAGGCGCTGAATTTGCATTGGCTCTGACACCCACCTCACCTCCAAAACCCTGCTCTAACTGCACATTACGTAGTAATGTAGAGAGGTGACTCGCCAGTGTTTCGTTGATGATTGACGTCAGCTTGTGCTTTGATGAGAGAGGTCACAAATCGGAGGTGACCATTCTCTGAGGCAATGTTGAGAGGTGAGTAGCCATTGACTTCTTGAAGATTGACGTCAGCTTGTGCTTTGATGAGTGAGTTTACAACTTGGTGGTGACCATTCTGTGATGCAATGTAGAGAGGTATCTCACCAGTGTTTCGTTGAAGATTAACATCAGCTTGTGCTTTGATGAGTGAGTTCACAACTTGGTGGTGACCATTCTGTGATGCAATTAATGTACAGAGGTGAGCAGCCATCGTCTTCTTGAAGGCTGACGTCAGCTTGTACTTTGATGAGTGAGTTCACAACTTGATGGAGACCATTCTCAGATGCAATGTAGAGAGGTGACTCGCCAGTGTTTATTTGTTGATTGATGTCAGCTTGTGCTTTAATGAGTAAGTTCACAACTTGGTGGTGACCATTCTGTGTTGCAATGTAGAGAGGTGAACCGCCTTGGATTTGTTGAAGATTGACGTCAGCTTGTGCTTTGATGAGTGAGGTCACAACTTGATGATGACCAAAAAGTGATGCAATGTAGAGAGGTGTCTCGCCAGTATTTCGTTGAAGATTGACGTCAGCTTGGGCTTGAATGAAGATCCCAACAATTTTTACTTTTCCCAATTCACATGCAAAATGAAGCGGTGACATTGATGCTGATGAGCCTATCAACGTTAGAAGCTTTCTGCAGGTATCGTGAAATTTTTGTTGCATTTTCGAACATAATGGCTTCCAGGATCTCTTGTTCAGTCACATCGAGGCTCTCGCTTTGGCTTTCGGACCTGCCGATGGTCTGCATTAGAACTGCTGCAATCGCTGTCAGGGTTCTTAAAAGAGCTTCCATTTTGACGCGGTATCGGTGCTGCGAAATGCACAGAGCGCCGCTTTTTGCTGGTATTTATCTATTTTTGCTCATTTACGTCACAATTGTCTACCATTGGCAGCGCTGCCACGGGCCAATTGAAATGAATGAGGCTTGTGTCGGTTTATCTGTTTATTTATCTGTCTATAGTGTCACAGACATACAGTCAGCCTGACGCTAGTTACCGCCTTATTTAGGAGGGCTGTTCGCAAAGAAGCTGTTGTATGCAGCTTACACGCACGAGCAAAAATATTTTGGATCACAAGAGTAAGAATATTTTTTTTTATTATAGGCAGGGGGGTTGTGTGCACCCTGGCGCACTTTAAGCGACATAGGCACACAACCGGCGAGAGGCATTACTGCCCGACTGCCCGACTCCCCTGAGCAGGCATACAAGCGCGCACGAGTAAGAATATAAGAATATATAAAATAATATTTGCAATTGCATGCGTACCGACAAATGTATGCTGCTCGTACACACACTATCTATTTAATATACATGCAGCTGTACGTACGAGTCATTTATCAGTTAGTTTGTACTCGTATACGATCACGGCTTGTATCTAAATTGTGCATTTCAATATTTCGTAAATGCACTTTCTTGAAAATGCACTGTCCATAAAGCTCTCTATACATTCTCGAAATTCTATCTTCTCGAAATTCCACTTTCTTGAAACGTCAATTTCTTGAAAACCAAAATCATCAGTCCATTTTGCTTTCTCGAACATATTCGAAGTCAAACTCTAATACGCAACAAGTGCCTTTAGTTGATTTTGAAATTGCGAGCACATGTCATACATTACAGCGTATGAATTTATGAGATACATATGGCATGAATACATTTACATGTAGTTACGACTGTATGGCCAGATAGATAGATAGATAGATAGATAGATAGATAGATAGATAGATAGATAGATAGATAGATAGATAGATAGATAGATAGATAGATAGATAGATAGATAGATAGATAGATAGATAGATAGTAGATAGATAGATACATGTAGATAGATGATAGATATATAGATAGATAGATAGATAGATAGATAGATAGATAGATAGATAGATAGATAGATAGATAGATAGATAGATAGATAGATAGATAGTAGATAGATAGATACATGTAGATAGATGATAGATATATAGATAGATAGATAGATAGATAGATAGATAGATAGATAGATAGATAGATAGATAGATAGATAAATACACCTCTCAGCCTCGACAGCTCAGCATAATTCACTCCGTAAGCCTTGACATCTAAAAGCAATTCCCCCGTAAGCCTTTGCGACATCTAAGCAATCCCCCCGTAAGTCTTAACTTGACATCCAAGCAACCCTATGAAGCGAAAGTCCTCAAGGCCCATGGTCAGAAGAGCGAAAGTGTCTTGATACCTGAATGTCTTTAGCCGACAGCTGATGTCACTAAGGTGGGGTACGTCTGGAGCCTGCTGGACCTTAGGGAGGGCACCACTTGTCTCTGCTCCGGCAAAATACAGCGGCCGGGTGGTTGTATGCGCCTTGCATACTTGCAACATAGACAACATTTTAGCCTTAGGGGTCGCGTCTGACTTTCTGGTAGATTCTGTAGACAATTTTGGTGGCACTGGAGCCGGGACAAACCTGACCAAACTGGCCGTGCTGCCTGCATATCAGCAGTCAATTGTCGATGATTATACTTTTGCATCGCGTCCTTGGTGCTCAGCTCCCAGGTGTCCGTGCTCAATTGGATGTTCTCCTCAGTCCTCTTGGTTAGCATGGCCGGTCGAATAAAAGTTTTGAGTACGTTGTTCTTCTTTGCGTTGCAATTCTTTTTGGGGTGGTCTGCCTGCAATTTTCAACGTGAAAGAAGCAGTGCAGAAATGCAAAATGCTTACTGCATACGGTCGGAAAATGATCCGAGGTCAATACGGTCCGAGGTCACTGCAATGATTCTGTAATGACTTGAGAACAAAGTCTTGATTAGCTATAGCGCTGGGAAGTGGCTCCCGAGTGGCAGACAGAAACAGAGATGTAAACCAGACCGTATCGTCTAGCTTAATTGCTATATACTTCGATCTAGAAAGCCTGAAACCAGAACGCTTTTACAAAATTGGCTATGAAAACAACGAAAACAAAATCAGAAAAGACCTCAATGCAATCCAAAAAAATTATAGTTTTCTCTCTGATATAGATTGACTTGAAGATCTTTTTGCAGATTTCATACCATAAAGTTCTATCACTGCTTCGTACGAAAGGACCTGTTTTTTTAAATACCCGAAACTACGATAAGAGGGAATCTTTGTTCTCTACTCTCCTCTTTTTGTTGATATCATGATTGCTTTCTCTTCCTGGGTGCTATCTGTTTGCATTTCTTCGTTCTTTGAGGCGCTATTTTGTCTTTTTTTCCGCTTTTCTGTGCGTCAAATGTTAGCCTTTCAAAACTTCTCTATGCATTTTTACGCACTACGCATACTCTTTCGCATACCCTTTCGCATACTCTTAATTACATACAAATGTTGAAACAAATTATTTACCAGTTAAAACAAATATTTAAAATGCTATTGTAGTACGGTTATATATGCTTTGATATAGTGACATAAAATACGGTTACTTATCGTTTTTCTTATTCGCGATCAATTTAAAACTAGTCAACATCTTTTCTTTTTCTTTTCGATTTTTCGTTCGAACTTCATTCGTACCTTATCTCGTAATCTCGTAATCAAAGCAATACATCGTAATTCGTACTCATTTTTGTGCTCATATTTATACACATCCGTACTCATATTCAATTTATATTCATATTATAATTCCCTTATTTAAATTTTTTAAATTTGTCGTTTCGTTGTTAGTCGTCACTTTTCTTACAAAAATACCGTAAAAAAGTCTGGCGCGCTTTCAAATACTTTATCTTTTACTTTTTACTTTTATACTTTTATCTCGCAATTAAAGCTATACCTCGTAATTTGTACTCATTTTTGTATTAATATTTATACTCGTTGTTAGTTGTTAGTCGTCACTTTTCGTCTAAAAATACCGTAAAAATTCTGGCGCGCTTTCAAATACTTTATCTTTTACAATAACTCAGCAAATCGTCGTCAAATCGTCTTTATAAACTTCTATATTCGAAAATTCCAAATACATAGCTCTATAATATATTGGCCAAACAGGCTAATTGCCTGAGCCAAATTCTCTTACTACTACTACTACTACTACGTCGAATCGTCTAAGTTGACTCTTTATAAACTTCTATTTCGAAACTTTTTCCAGATACATTGCCCTATAATATATTGGCCAAACAGGCTAATTGCCTGAGCCAAATTCTTACTACTACTACTACTAATACAAATTAAATTCAAATTCTAGAAAACTGAGAATGACATATTTAGATTCCTTTCTATTTTTAAAGTCCAAAAATATCTGTGCAATTTTTACTCCAAGCAACTTAGTAGGCTATGAGTATTGAATTATAAGGCCACAATTCATAATAAATTTCATGAGAGCTAGCCTGGATGTAATAAACTGAATTGCTAATGTAGCAACCTAGGTTCAATTCTTAGTTAACTTAGTAGTATCAATTTTTTCTTAACATTTTCTAATTAAAGATTTATTATAAAGAAAGATTATTGTACAAGCTTAAAAATTATTCCATTAGCTTAGAAAGAGAATAACGAATAAGTTGAGACATTAATTATAATGCTTAATAATAATAAATTAAAATAAAGTAGTTAGTTTGGGCTGAAACCAAAAGTTGGAGTTTGGGTCATAGACAACCTAGCTTGTGTGTGGGCACTCAAAAAAAGTACTTTTATTATGCAAGGACAATGGGAAACAAGGCACTACAATTGCACTAGCTAAGATATTGATTATTGCATTAGCTAAAAAAGAACTTTTTTGACTACAAAGTTTATTATTTTATATTATATAACATAAGATAAGAAATATTGCACTAGCTTAAATAGATTATTGCACTAGCCTTAGAAAGATTATTGTTCTAGCTAAGACAGATTATTGTGCTGGCTAAAAAAGAATTATTGCAATCAATTGGTCATTTTGTCTGCCGCTAGTTTGTCTGCCACCCTTTCGTCTGCAAGAATACAATATAGTTGTTTCAGTGTAGGACCAAGACCGCCACACACCAAGACCGCCACACTTGGGGGAGCTAGGGGAAGAATTTGGCTCGCCATGTTATTGGATGGTGCTGGGGGAGGGGTGAGATGGGGACGACAAGGCCGCGAGAGAGGAACCGGTGAGCGGGCCGGATGGGTGAGTGATGAGCCCTCCTCGTTTTTTTTCATTCAATTTGAATTGTAAAAGAACTATCAATCCTAAATAAACAGCTACTTTTAGTAGAAAGCTGTGAAAAAGGCTCTTGACTTAACTGCATTCTTAATTCGCAGTTTCGAATGTGGTCCTTGAGTTGGTTGTCATTGTTATAATTTGTTATAATGTGAGTTTTCATGTGTGATTCGAGCATGTCCGATTGCCAATGCAAATTTGCCAATTCGATCGCAGGCAGGCAGGCCAACATGCACTTGTATTTAGAGGTTACGGGATGGTGAGTCGTGCAGCCATACCATTTTTATTACGTGTACATGTACAGGCTTCCTATAAAAACGACACTCAAGTAGTCCGTGATATGTACAGGTTGTACGAGGCCTGTTAAGCAGCTTTCATGCTCACTTTAAATCACTCAATCACTAACTCACTCACTCACTCTCTCACCCTCTACATGTATCTCACTCGCTCACTCACTCACTAGCACACTGATCACTCACTCAAAAGTTACTGTGATCGCTCTTAATACAATCAAAATGTATGGCACGAAAATGCATGCACATCACATGTACATGTAATCATTTACTTTGATTTCGGATGTTCTCCCTGTTCATAAAAAAATACGTTCTAAAACTATTTGAACGAATAATAGCTACAATTGTACATTTGTACTGTACATCACATTGGGTACCAGTGTACTGGTGCATGTACATGCAGTTCTGATCCCTACCATACAACAGATGGACAGACACTTGCTTTTAATTTACCATGCAATCAATTGGCAATGATCGACCTGGTACACAGTATGCGCATTGTGTGATAGATACATGTATATCCATGCTCTGTACAGCTAAATTGGATCAGGAAATCATCTCTCGAGGTCAGGGGTGGTCGGAACCGGGGGGCACGGGGGGTTGGAGCCCCCCCCCCACTTTTTAGCGTGATCCATCAAGTGCCCTTTTTGAATTTTAAGCAAGTGTCGGCCGGTTTTCGGCTTTGGCTTTTCCGAGTCTTGGAAGCTAAGGGCTGATATAATAGTTAATGTTGTTCTCAATCCCATTTACTACAGTTTTATCTAATGTACCTAAGCCTAGTGCTTTTAGTGCAGGGGTCAGCAAACTTTTTACCTCAAGGGCCAGATTAAGAACCTAGCGTGGCGCAATGACTGCCCTTCTGGGTCTGCTTCCGTGGCCCCCCTAACCGAAACGCGCCCAGGAGTCCCTGGTGATTGCAGGCAAGAGAAGGGAGAGGATAGGGAATAGAGAAGAGAACTATACGAGTACGAGCGTAGGAGAAAGGAGAGGCTAAGGAATAAAGGAGAAGAGAGTAGACGAGAAAAGAGATAAAATAGGAGAGGGGAGATGAATGAGGAGAGTCGAGATATAAGAGAGAGGAGAGAACGAGCTGATACGAGCTAAGAGAGGAGAGGAGATGATAAGAGAGGAGAGATGAGAGGAGAGGGGAGAGGAGAGGAGATGATAAGAGAAGAGAGAGGAGAGGAGAGAAGAGTGGAGAGGAGAGGAGAGAGGAGAGGAGATAGGTGAGGAGAGGAGAGGAGAGGAGAGGACAATTTCACAAACTGATATAGCTAACAGCAGGAGTTTGGGTGCCCTTAGATTAAAAGAAATTATGTGCAATGTGCCCTCCCACCAATAGCCCCCCCCCCACTTTGAAATATGTTCCGACACCGCTGCTCAAGATCTCTCTTTAATTCTCTCACACTCTCCTCTCTCACCCTCCCGCCGCTCTCACCCTCTCTCCACTCTCACCCTCTCTCCACTTTCAGCCTCTCTTTACTCTCAGCCTCTACTCTCAGTCTCTTTCAACTCTCACCCTCTCTCCACTTTCACCCTCTCTTTACTCTCAGCCTCTACTCTCAGTCTCTTTCAACTCTCACCCTCTCTCTCCACCGCTAGGTACGCGCGAGTGAATGTCTGCTTTGAGACATTCTGCCGACACCTGAGAGAGGGCACTATGTCGATTGCCGCATTTCTCCGGGCCTGCAGCCATATTCATGCGCAACCTGGATGGCAGCAAGAGGGCGAGGATGATGCGCAGCAGAATTGATCGCGATCTCTCCGTTTTGCCTGATTCAAGGGGACTTTTAATAATCAGCCATTTTACTTAAATCGAGTTATAAATCTCAATTCATTGCTTGCTTAGCAAATAGCTCCCTCAATATCATTTTTCGCACGCCATTATATTCTGCACTTTTATTTCAGTCCATATGCGGCGCACAGGTAAAGCGATTAATTATTACCTTCTAACTAATGCCATCATTTTTCGCACGCCATTATATTCTGCACTTTTATTTCAGTCCATATGCGGCGCACAGGTAAAAAAGAAAAAAATCTGCGTATTCGCTAAATTTGCTTGCATCTTATCTACTGCACCTTCAGTTTTAGTTCACTGCACCCCCTGCTGGATTGTGGAGGCGGGGGCACATTTGGCTTGTGAGCGCGAATAACAGCTTGGTCAGCCAACTGTCTCAGGGTTCTTATTAAATCAAGACAGGAAGCAAATACTCTCCACCCAGTTACCACGAATAGATCGTATAGTAACAAAAACAGCTGTACTTAACTTGTTATCTCTTGTAGGTTCTGAAATTCATCGCTATACGAGCGTATAGGCAGGGAATCCTATTTGTTTCACCAGGAACCGACACTGGTCCCGCCCCACCCCACCTCCCCTACAAGTTGAGGCCCAAGCCTTCGAGCCTTCGAGACGCGGGAGTTTTTGTGAGTAAACCCTTCCTTGTAGGGAGGGTTCCCACAAATGGGGACGAAAAATAAGGACATCGAAGTTTATGTGCACAGTAAAAAACAGAATGGGCAGGAGATCCTCGCTGCGCTCCTGTGTACGAGTTCGTGAAACAAAGAGCCTTTCCTGGGGGACGGAAGTGCATAGGAAAACTAATGTGCGTTCTTCCCTCACACTGTACTCTACTGCATATTATTCACTATTCTTTGCCCCTATATACATTGCGAGTTTGTCTCGAAGGGCACTGACTCGCAGTCTTCTCAATTCCACTCTATCGCATTTTGAAACTACCTGATCGTTCCCACTATGGGCTACAAGTGCTGCGTTCCTCTGCGTCATCAACTATGCTCGCTATGAGAAGAATCCAACCGTGACTATCCACAAGTTTCCATCATCTACGCAGTTGGAGCTCCTGAATAAGTGGATCACGGCCATTCCAAGCGTGTGGACCGATTCCGAGTTGGAGCAGCTGAGAACAAACCCGAACCACAGCTACAGGGTCTGCTCGCTTCACTTCCCTGAGAAGTACTTCGTGATCAACTCTCAGGACTCCAATCCCCACCGCAAACGGACCGAAGCAGATGGTCAGCCTGCAGGCAAGCTAAAGCTTCGGCGTCTAGCCGCTGATGCCCTGCCTTGCATCTTCCCAAATGCACCCTCCTACCTGAACAAGACCATCACTGAGGAGCGCCCCACTCAGCTGGCATCGGCCGAGACCCGCCGGGAGAACGACACGAGGCGGTGCGAGGAAGAAGCAACAGCGACAGAATCCGACAAACCTGGAGAAGACAAACGTCCAGCACGATACCAATGTTTTCAGCGAGTCCACAGTGGAGGCTGCCAAGTTCCACAGGTTTCCCATCGGTCTGATCACCTTACAGCTCATTCTGAGTCTGTGGACGATGTGGAATGTTAGGACCACGAAGAAGGCAAAGGAGAAGCGGCTTCCGGACGCTGCTCCGTTGGTTGTAAATGATCCAAGGCTCTCAAAGCTGCGCCAGTTTGCCACTTTTTTTCATCGATGGGAGAAGTCAAAGCTGCCTGGCTTGACTGCTCCTACATTCTTAGCCGTGAGATCCTGCTGCCTCACTCTTGCTGACCTCACAGAGCACCTGTTGGCCAAGCATTCGTTTCCTTCCGTTTTGACAGGCTGCATTGTCAGCGATTGGATTCGGTCGCTACCGCCAATTTCACGGTGGCAACTTCTTCATTTCCGTGCGTCAGATCTTTCAGGCGGAGAAGATCCGCATCTCGATCTTGCTCAAGTTTCATGGACTTAAGCTGAGGGACTTTCAAATTCTTTATCAAGGAAATCCGTCTGACTTCTCAAGCCAACTGTTGTCTTTGTCGCTGCCTGGCCTGGAGCATCTGAGTGCTGCTCTTTCATCAACTGATCTGAACCTGTGCTCCTATCTTGGTGGGTATGTCGCGAAGTCTCTGTGTGGTCAGCTGAAGTGCCAGGATTGCAGGAACTTCCTGGTCACTGCCGACTATTTGGAGTTCCTAATCCTATCCGATGATGAGGCCCGCGCTGAGGATTTTGCCTTGATCCAGATGCGTGATCGTTGTGGTCTGAAGTGCCCCAGTGACTTCTTGTTTCTTTTAATGAAGGTATCCTACTTCGTGTTCGGCCACCTGAAGGATAAGAGTTTGCTGACTGCTGATCTGCTGTACTCAGGAGGAGCCGTTCAGAGTATCGTGGAGCTCTACCAAGATTGCATCAGCAGATCCGGTGAGTTCCGCGACATGCTGAAACAGAAGTGTCCTTGCGGAAGACCTGGGGTTATTTTCTCCTCCAGGATCCTCACCCCAGCAGTCAAGAATCTATCTGAAGAATTTCGTGAATGAGACCAACGACAACTTGAAGAACGAGAAAGCTTTAAAGAGAAAGAAGGTAAAGTTATCGGGTGAGTGAGTCTGTCTGTAGTCCTACTGGAGTCAATGAGTCTTGAAGAATTGCTTTTCAGTGGGAGTTCTTGCCTGTCATTTGCCAGTGCAATGGAGGATTTTTATATTGATTTATTCTCCAAAATTGAGCAATATAGAACATATATATTAAATTAATGCAGCGAATATTTTCTTCGAAACTGTCTTAATTATTTTTGTTTACTTCTTTTCAACGATTTCTTATGCGAAAGGCATGCTAACCAGGCAAGAAATTGGGGGAATGGGGAGGGGACTTGGGCCTCAACTTGTAGACCCCATTTTTCAGTGTCGCTTCCTGGGGAGCGCAGCGAGCCAATAGGATTCCCCTGGTATAGGCTACATGCAACGGCCGTGCATTTTTAAAATACCAAGCCATAAATCTTGAACGGAACAAGGGGCGTACTCAAAAAATTTTAGGGGGGGGGTGGTTACGGAGAGAGGTGGCACTGGCAAGAGGGGGCAGACCCCGGAATTTTCCTCCCTCGACCCCCCCCCCTCTGGGTGCAACCCCTGAACTGCATGGATTCGAGTCGAGCTTAAAAAACTGTTTGTATATATAACTGTGAGTTCCAATTAATGTACTGAATTCAAGAGGAGGGCACAAAAAAGATTTGGATAGTAACGGATTTTTTACGAGGGGCCGGCGTTAGAGATATAGCTATCAAATATTCCAAAATAGCTGCGGGTATTCAATATAGTGTGATCAGATTGAATTCAATTAAATTCCGAGCAACGTATGTGGGCGTGGCATCTATACTGTATAGTTGGTGTTCCCATGTGTAATAGTGCAACCAAGCGAGGCCCCCGGAGCGAAAACCTGGATCTGCCAAGTACAGCATGAGCATGAGGTCATGACCTCAGAAGTACATGCAAACTTTGATGGGACTAAAAGAAGTCTATCTAAAATAAAAAATGATTGTGCCATTGGTCCGATCGTATAGTATTTTGCATATTTCGCATGTCCGATACTAGCTACAACTGTACTAACAGATGAATGCAAGCATTTTGAAAAGTATGCAACCTTTGTTTTCTAACAATTTGTTCGCTAAATCTCCCTTCGATCTGCCCTATCCACTGATATCTTCAAGTTTGCAGATTTTTCACCAAATTCAAGCATCTCCACCGCATGGACTCCCGAAATATAAACGGAGCGCATCACACCGCAATACTTATTTGCGAGCGGCAAGGCTCAGACTACAGTTTGTACTTTAAAAACGGCTTTTTGATTTCGCAAATATTTCCTTTTTGCATAACGCTGAATGCCTGAATGTGATTTCAGCTGCAAAAATTTGACTGCTATTGATAATTCCTGATCGGCTAGAAAAAACGTCACAGATAGATTGGATAACGTGTACATGTACATGTACCTTTGCACTTATATGCACATACGTGCATCTCTGTATTACATTTATTACATTAAATGTATCAAGAAGTTTGGTATATTTTGAAGAGATGTCAGAATTGTCAAAATCAGTATTTATCGATCAGTACCCTTTGAAAAAATGCATGTACATGTAGCTCACACTGTACCTGTGCAAAGTTGCCGCAGTGCGCGAGAGTAAAGGATATTTGCATTTAAAAATCGGAGGCAAAAGATCAAATGTGTGAAAAATGCTGTAATTTATTATAGTGCCTGAAATTCAGAAATGAATTAAAAGCGAGAGAGTGAGTGAGTGAGTGAGTGAGTGAGTGAGTAAGAGAGTGAGTGAGTGAGTGAGTGAGTGAGTGAGTGAGTGAGTGAGTAAGAGAGTGAGAGTGAGAGAGTGAGTGAGTGAGGGAGAGTGAGTGTAGGAGTGAGTGTGAGAAAGTGTGTGAGTGATCTGAGTGAGTGAGTGAGAGTGAGTGTCAGTGTGGGAGTGGGTGTGAAATGAGTGAGACAGAGAGAGTGAGTGAGAGAGATCGAGATCTCCTTACCCCTCTCCATATATTCTCTCATTACATGTGCATGTAAATTTACTCTCATCCCCTCCCTTTGCTTTCTCCGAAATTCTCGGCTTTGAGTACACAATAAAATACACACAGTGCTCGTACATTTCCAGACATTCTCATAGGCATTGGGCCTAAGATGCGCTTTTTCTGTTATGTGAGTGAACGATAGTTGTTAACTTGCTTTCGTCAAAATACATGTAAACCTTCGTCAAAATGAATGGCACCTCTAAATCCACGTACCATAGCACATATCAAGACGCTTAGATTTGTTTGTCCGTAATGCACTACGCACCCAGACGCCGAATATACGAATGTGCGAGCTCGTAAAAAAACTTTTCAAATTGCAGCAACCTGCAATTGCATTTTGAGAGGCGCTTTTTTGAAAATGAAGTTAAGTCTAATTATTCAAGCTTTTGCTTTCAAAAGCATTATTCATGCTCATCTACTGCTAAAAGTAACAAATGGTGGTTTTGTTAAAGATATTGTTAAAATTGCCCTGGTTGACTTGCAATCGTTTTGGGCCACTTATTCGTGACCAATCTTGGGACGCTTCCTCCTCATCCAACTCCACAACCCATCACAACCAATAGCAATGCTGGAAGATTAGTAGCTCCCCCTCAATTCCAGTAGCCAGTAAGAGCTGTGGCGGTCTTGGTGTGTGGCGGTCTTGGTCGTGCGCCGTTGTTTCATCTGCCAATGAATAGTAAAGTTTTAATAATTGTAAATATGTCAGTTGTTGTCATTAATTTGAGATTTGAGATATTTGAGATAACAGTGATTAAGATATCGGGATCATTTCTTAGTAATAATGACTTAAATGAGTAATTTCTGAATATTTTTGTTTATATTTAATAAACTACGCAATTGAACAAATTCAATGCATTTTCGTCATGATATGGCATAACGCCATACTATCTCTTAACTTTCTCAAAGCTTCAAAGCTCAAAAGCAATTAGTCGAGTTAGAATTATTTTACTTATTATAAGTAAGTTACATGCGCACAAATCATAAATCCCATTCACAGCTCACTACATAGATTCAATTAATGCTTATATACGAATACTTGTATTTAGCCTTTTTCACCGGTAGACGAAAAGGCGGCAGACAAAATGACCATGCAGCCTCTAGTTTTGCACATTTAATTATTTTTCAAAAATGGTGACACTGACACTTAGTTATTGCGAGTAAAATATTTGAGCTTGCATAAGTTTATAAGACATGGCAGTGTGTCAATTTTATGTCTATGGTTATTACTATTAGTTTGAGATGGCTAAAGGCTATATCTATGGCAAAAACCTGCTCCCAGTCCTTGTTTTTTTAAAGGGACTAAGGTGGGAGGGAGGGACTAGGAGTCCAAGAGATTTTTTTGCCTTGCTTGCTTTCTTGTGCAATCTTGATTGTCAATCTTGAGCAATAACTCTTCTAGATCATGGCTAAATTTAGATGCCCTGTAGCACCCACTAGCATAAGCCCAGTTCAGGGCCATGCATGGCATATCTAAGGCCCTATTTGATACCTACCTAGACATACTTGGCATGGCGCAACCTAGGGATTCACCTGGCCATTTCTATTGGCAACGTACATATATGTAAGTTGCTATTGGACAGAATAGTAGTCATGTGACTGCTCTCAGCCAATAGCAACTTCCATGTGTGTGTAATCTTAATAAAAATGGCCGGGTGATTCCTAGGGTTGCGCATGTGCACTAGTGATAGATCCAAATATTCGGATTTGGATTCCAAATCCGAAAAAAATGTCTCACTTTTTTAGAAATCCAAATGTTTCGGATTCGGAAATTTTATTTTCCAAATTTCCAAATGTGCTTCCGAATATGAAAAAATCAAAAATTCAAAACAAAATTATGCTAACGTAACAGAAATACAACTTTTTAAAAAGAAAGTCTGATGAGGACGCACTTTTTCCCAAATCCCGCGCTAGCACATGGGCTCTAAACTTACTTGCCTACTAACAGTGGGCAAGGGGCATTTTTATCTTTTTTCTGCGAATTTTCATAGAATCTATACTAGATATAATGTCTGGTCATACTAGTAGTCATAATAACATAGGCATTGCTTTTTGGGTCATAAATCATCGCTTTCGTAGCTGGTCTGACAGCCACCTGCGCCTCACTCAGTGTTGAGACGGGCGCCAGATGGTCTGAGAGGATGCGGGCGGTAGCTTTTTTCTCATCATTTTGACAGGCCATCAAGATTTATGAGGTCAGAGCCTATTGTTCGGATTCACTCAAGCGTGTGACAGCTTTGACAGCTATGCGTTTTACCCCTAAAAGTACTTTGGGATTAGCGATTAGCAATTTCTCTTCATTATCTTCACTTTCTATTTAATAAGAGCTTTCTAATGTATATTTTTTCATTAATTTCTGTCAATCCTACGCGAAAAGTCATAAATCATTTTGTTGCGATTTTGGTGATTTATGGCCGCACCTGTCATCTTTTTACGACCCTGTGGGAACTGATAGGATCTCTCGGTCACGTGATTCTGGGTAGCAACGAGCTTAGCCAATCAGAAAATTCGGCGCTCATTTTAACAAAACGGCTCAGCCAATCAGAATCGACGTGTTCCATTATAACAAACTGCGGTCCAGTTGGCGGCTATTTAAACCATGTTTTTGGCCCGCTCGGACGCAACTCTTGCTTGGGTCCAGCACGCAACTTCTGGTTCCCGGAGCGCGACCGTCGTTTCTTGATCCCCAGATTGCGACTTCCCCCCATCATCATCAAGGACGAATCCCCCGGTCGTCAGCAGCGAACATCAAGCGAAGATCATCACCTGCTAGCTATTAGCGAAGATTGTGTCAGCATCATCCCGAGTCTACAGCTACAGAGCATCAAGCCGATTCGGTCACTGTGGATTACCTGGTCTCCGGCTGTTGAGTTTCTGATTGGTTGGGTGAGAGGCTACCTAGACTTGCTTGATTGGGTGATCCCCTATCTGTCCCCTGTTTCAGTAGCTGGATTAGGCGCACACTTTTGCTCATTTTGTTCAGTAGTGCTGTTACTGAGGCAGAAATCACTTAATAATACTACTAGTAGTCTAAACTCCAATTCGATCTGAGGTGTGAAGTGATTTAAGGAGAAGGCTAAATCTGACAGTTATTTTTATCGGTTTTAGTTCTTTGTTCGCCGATGGCTCAGATGAGTAGCTAAGCTAGAAGGCGCCGGTCACAGTGGACCAATGGCAAGGCGGTTCTCAGTCGATCAATCTACCAAATCAGTGAGCAAAACTGCCAGAAGTGCAGAATCGGCGCCAGAGATGTACTTTGTGCACTCTAGGTTAGCCAAGCGGCTCGGGTAATGAATCATGCGGTCTCTGAAGTTCGAGTTAGTCTATCATTAGCGCTATGAGAGGCTAGTTGGCGCGTTGAAGGCCAAAAGTACATATCTTCGTATTTAGCAATGTAATAGTACATGTAGCTACCCCATAGACTCGCCACTGCAAGAATCCCCTGCACAAGTCCCCTCTGTACCTGCATGGCCAATGCGATCTAGTCCCAGCAGTGTCCCTTATCATCGGCTATGACTTCGAGATTGACAGCAAAAAGACACTAGTTGGCAGGTAAGTGCAAAGCCCCTTCTAGTCGGAAGCCCGATTTCGAGAGTCCCGGTGTGGTGAGCCAGGACGCACGGGCTGGTGGCAGCGAGTTAGCTTAGTCTGCGGATGAGCTAATTTCTACTTTCAAAATTCTCCCTGCTCGTCTCTCGCTGTCCCTCTCTTAGCTGTAGGACCTAGACTGCTCGCCACACGATCAAGCTACCATGGGGCTGACCATCTGACAGGAGTGGGGGGCCAGGACTCTAATTGATTTATTTCTGAGGCCTGAGGCCCGAAGGCTTCCTCACAAGGGGCCTGAAAGGTCGAAACCCATCAAATGGTGGCAGCGGTGGGATGTTTGGTAAACACTAGCCGGTAAGAAGTGGTAAAGTGCTTACCGGTAGTGATGGCTGGTAAATGGCAAATTGTGACAGAATAATAAAATCGAGTTGCGCCGTTTAAATTTCAAAATTGGGAATTCAGGTTTCTTTTAGATTACTGTAAGTAGTCACTTGCGATAGCTTTTCAAGTCTGAATTATGAGAGTCCAAAAATGCACGAAAAATTTATGCTACTGGAACCAAAAAAAAATTACTAGTATGAATTGCTTATCATTAAATGCATGCCTATTCCAAAAAATCAACCAAAAAAAATTATAAAAATTCAAAAAGCCAGAGCATATAAAAAAAATCAACCAAAAAAAATTATAAAAATTCAAAAAGCCAGAGCATATAAAAAAAATCAACCCCGCACATATAACTCTCTCAGCTTGACCAGTTATCTAGGCTCTCTGCTTAGTTCTCCAGTTTTGATTTCAGCCATCTAAATATGCGAAAAATAGAGACTTAGGATAGTTCTTGTACTTTTGCTAAACAGAAAAGTTTCGAACTGATCACTCGAAATTAAGCTATTAATTTTTGTCGTGTAGACAAGAGGCCATTATCCGAATGGTAATGCTTCCTCGGCCAAAACGTTCATTATAGAATGCTGACAGCGCTCGTAGTTTTTGTCTTGTTTGCTAAATCTAGAATCAGGCAGCTTTTTGGATGTGCGAAGCCTTGGTTTCATACGCAGGGCCTCACGGGTTTTGGGTTCAAAGGTTATACTCTGGAGCAGATTAGTACGGGACAGTCGGATTAGCGTACTGTGTGATCATAGTATCATTTCGATTTAAATCGGGGTGTTCTATCTGAGTGCTTCTCACGAATTGTTGTCCGCTATTCGGGCTTTGGTGGTATAAATCGCTTTAAGTGGCAACGGAGAGCTCAAATTCCCACCGCAATTCTCGGTATTCCGGCTAACAATGGCAAGTGCTGTGCCGTTGGGCCTCTGGATGCGCTGGGTCAGACATCCATGTCCTGAAAAATATGTCTGGGGTTGATGGCTACCGGAACGCGAGAACAGCCACGCTACTTTGGGTTTGGGTACAGAATTGTGAGGTCTGAAGTTACTTTAAGTTCGTACATTTACCATCTGCTTAGCCTAGGAGTCTGGAAAGTGTGTAGGTATTACTTTCAGTAGTACAGTTTGCCAGTGCACAAGTAATTTTTCCTGGTTGCGGAATTTAGGGTTTGGAAGTTTGCTTTTGCCCTTTCGGTTCTTTCTTAGAATTGGAGGGGTATCTAATGTAAATACAGTAAGGAAAGCGGAGAGAATTACCCACACGGTGCCATGGTAGTATGTGCGAATTCCAGCTACCGCTCTGGTTAACGATTCTGCAGAGAGCAGAAAACGCCGTGGCTATTCATTTTTATGATAGCAAGAGGAGGGGAGCGCAGCTTTGTCTGGACAGACTCTACTGACTCAAGACACAGATGTCTTCTGTGGTTCGCCGCTATAAAAATACCCGACCCGATAACGTAGGGTCATAATATTTGACAAACTTTCCTGCTGCCCGTAGCTTTTTCTATGATCAAAATTCTTAGGGACCGTGCCAAAGGTTTTGTTGCGGAGTGAACACTGCACTACGGACCTGCTTAACTCCTTGTGTATTATCTGTCTGTTCGCGAGTATCGTTCATTAGGTGTAATCCGCCCTCACCGGTCAATGCTGACGAAAACTACACAGAGGGGCCACTGGGCGCGCTGGGTCAGACGTCCAAGTTCCGCTAAAAGATCAGCCTTGATGGGGATTGTGAATCTGTCTAGCCGTAGCAGCACCCGGACGGTTTCCTAGTGGCGATACCACGCAGGAGAGCTCTAATACACATGAGGTGCCCACATATTGGCGCCTGCAATTTAGGCTAATAAGAGCTGATGAGACCCTCCATGATTTACTAGCCCATTAAAATTATTCGGAAGCAAAAAGAGCCGCTCAGAGAGAAAGAGAGACTGAGACTGTAGTAGCCTGCGGAAAGCTGTGGCCTCAGCCCAGTTGAGAATCAGTGAGTTTAAAAGCAGCAATTTGAGAAAATCCGAAGTCGGATTCAAGACAGAGACAGAAGGATTTTAGGTGTGAAAAATTTGAAGTCAAGTGTGACTGCGGTGTGAGTGGAATAAGTGAAGTTTCCGCTTTGTTGGTTTTTGCGTATTTTTTTCATTTTTGTGCTGTGTTTGCGATCATTATCGCAAGCCCCGCGCTCGTATTGTACGCTTTTTGTATATAGATCGCGTATCTTTTGCTTATTTGCGTGTTTTTTATTTTTGCTTGTTATTTATTGCTTTTGTTTTGAGCTCCCCAACTCGCGGCGCTCAACCCCCCATTGCTCACTTGTGTCAAAACCCTACCCCAGTTAGGCTTTTTGCACAATCTCCCCCCTTCCCCCCCCCATTCGATTCGATTCATTGCTATTGTCTTGCTTTGAAGCAGACACCCAAATTCGGCTAATAGCCAATTGCATTCATTTTTTTCCGCCCCGGTTCAGATTCACATTCTTTTGTTCTGTCCCGGCAACTGGTGTTGTGCCCGAACTATGGAAACATGTAATTCCAGTACCAGTAAGTCAGGAGGTAGAGGCAGAAGAGGTAGAGGGAATAGGAACGGATCAGCAGCCGCCGCTGCAGCCGCCTGCGATTTTTCGTCCCAGGGCTCAGGCTCCCCCGAGCGATCAGAGTGCGGGTCATCCCCGCAGAGAGCCCCACCTCAACCCCAAGCCGCCGACATGGCAGCCCAATTAGCGCAAGCCCTTGCAGCTATCGGATTGGGCAGAGAGACACAGAGTGTCAAGATTAGCGTTGAGAAATTCAACCCAGCAGAATCCTGCTTCCCCCAGTGGGTTGACAGAGTCAAGTTCAAACTCAGGTCTGAAGAGATTAGGGACAGAGAGCAGAAGAAGAGCACAGTAATCTCGCTCCTCCCCCCAGATCTGCAGAGTCTTGCTATTGCCCTCCATCCCGGCCTTGACTTTGAGGAATTTATAGAAAGGTTAGGTCGTCAGGTAGGAGAGGCCAGCCCAGAACTAGCGAAGAGGAACAAGGTCCGGAATCTAAAACAGAAGGCAGGCCAGAATCACCACGCCTATTCGGCCATGGTGCGTAGTGTGATAGCTTCTGCTTACCCCGACATGAGTCCTAGACAGTTAGAGTCGGAGGTGATCTTTGCCTACTTGGAAACAGCTGACATCGCCCCAGATGTGCGCAAGTCGCTGCTAGGGCAACAGTTTCGCAGCATTGATGAAGTGCTGGCAGCACAGCAGAATCTCCAAGAGGCAGATGAGATTTCCCGGCGCTTAGCGCGAGACCAGCCCAGATATGATCAGCGTAGGGACGATAGAAGCAGAGATCAGAATCGCCCCAGCGACAGAGAATATCAACGCAGGTGGGTCCGCATGCTAGAGTCAGAGGAAGGAAGGGAAGTAGAAGAGGCACTGGCAGATTTACAGCAGCGCCAAAATAGCCTAGATGAAACCGTCGGCAAGATTTACGGCGCTATGAGCCAGGTTGCGGAGAGGATTGATCAGGCCATGATAAGCCACTCAGATCAGTGGGAGGGAGACCTCACCGTGGTAGAAGATACTGAGCGAGCTAGCCAACCGCCTAAGGGCAAGCCCCCGCCCCCCTCATCTCAAAATCTGTCAGCGAAGCCCGCACTATTGAGGCAGAACGCGATTTATGGTGACTCGGCCAAGCAGACTGAAAGAACTGAGGTTTACCGGCCCCCGCAGTTGCGCAACAGTGCACGCGCGCGCCCGCCTCCCCTGCATGTTCCTACCCAGGGAGAGAGCAGTACAGGAGAAGAGAATTTGAGGCCCCCGCCAACCCCGGCGCCAGGAGCGCAGAAACGGCGGCCCACTTTCTATCTCCCGCCCGGGTCGGAAAACTGAGAGTAGGGATGGGTGGCGCCCACACTCACCCCTCTTCTGGACTTTCAAGGGCAAATTTAGCAAATGGTGGCAAAAGGAAAGTGAACCTTGTACCCGATTTCATTGTTCCTAGGAGGTCTGCAACATTTAAAAGCTCTCGAGCTGACGTGTATGTGAAAGTTCAAGTGGAGAGATTGCCACTCCGAATTCTCATTGATTCTGGATCGGCAGTCTCCATCTTGCCCTTCAGAGACTTTGTGGCGGCCACTAATGATGACATGGACAGGTTGGAAGCCCCTACAGTCTCTATCTATTCCTATAGCGGGCATAGATTAGAGATTGTGGGTCAGTCCAAGCTGATTGTCACCCTAGGGGCTGAAACCATGCCAGTAATGTTTTTAGTCGCCAGTGACCTCGCCACGAGGCCTCTGTTGGGCAACTCTTTTCTGGCAGCCGCGCCTGCTGTCTTGGACTATCACACTAGAAATTTACTAGTATTGGGGCAAATGCTCCCATTCTGTTGACTTCCTTGCGAACTTTGAGGTTTGGGGCCCAACTCGGTTTCCCCTTGCCCACCCCTCTTTGGCTAAAGTATTATAACAGGTTGGACTTCTAGAGTGATTAGGTCAAATTAATCAGGAATCAGTATGCTCCTAGACCTAGATAAGTTTCTATTGCGCCATTGCCACCTAGGCAACACCTTTGGTAATATACTTTTCTAGGTGGCAAACTACTACAATGTCTAGTGCAACTAAATTTGATATAACAAACTCGTTAACTGTTCTTTAACTTAGTTAAAACTTAGTTCAAAATTTGTTAAATTCAAAAAATAATTAAATATGCAAAACTAAAGGATTGCCAAGTATTGCACTTATTAAAAAGTGATTATTGCACTTGATAAATAATATATTCACGTACTTAATGATTAAAAGATTATTGAACTTAATAAGTTCAAAATATTATATTAAATAAATACTATGATTGTTGGAGTAGCTGAGGAAGGGATTATTGCACTAGCTTAGAAAAGGCTTATTTATCAACTAAGATATGAATTTTTACAATATCTAAGAAAATCATAATGCTTTATCTAAGGAAATAATTGCATTAGATATTTTCCATCTGGTGGATGCTTGCTATTTAGAAATATTTGCTATTTAGAGATGCTTGCTTTCTGAGAGATGCTTGCTATTTGGGGGATGCTTGCTCTTAGGATAAGGGGATACTTGCTATCTAGAAAAGAGGTGCTAGCTATCTAGGGATTCTTTCTATCTAGGGATGTTTAGTGTTTTGGGATGTTTGCTTTCTGGGAGATGCTTGCTATTAGGAGGGGTTGCTTGTTTTTTAGGGATGCTTTCTATCTGGGACTGGGAGATACTTGCTTTTTGTAGGATGCTTGCTATCTAGGGGGGGCAGGGGTGTTTGCTATCTTGGGATATTGCTATTGTTGGATGCTTGTTACCTAGAGGGATCCTTGCAGTCTTGGATATGTTTTCTATTTACAGAGAATGTCTGTTATCTTTGTAAAAGCTTTATTTTGTTGTCTTTTTATTACTTTTAGTAAAGAGATTCATGGTTAACATTTTTGTCTATAACAATTTCACTTCAATAATGTGATTTATTAAATTAAAGAAGGAATTGGTTCTTAGGAAAATGTTTTATTTATTGTATTTTCATGAATAATTTTTGCTAGGGCCTATATTAAACATTCTGCTTATATTTACTACTCCTATACCAAATAATTCTATTTGCTATATTAGTTGTAGCATATCTCTTAGCCCTATCTCTTTTTTCCTTTGTCTTTGCTCTTGAACTATGCCATTTTATATTTTATAATGTTTGCCTTTATTTATAGGTTAAGAGAAAAAGACATTGTTTAGGAGTACTTAGCAAATGTTTCATTATATTGGGTTTTTGTGCATTCTGGATACACCTAAATCCTTAACAGAGTTACAAATTTGCATCTTAATTTTTTCATTGGTATGTATATTGGCCTAGTTGTAATTTACACCTAGATTTTGCAAATTTTATCAAAGTTCTAATATGTTCTCTCTATACTCATGCATTGGTTTTCTATTACAATTTGGTCTCTAGCAAGAAACATGCATTCCCAGCATCCAACATGTTTCCATTTTTCAATTTTCCTAACTTTAATAATTATCAGCAATAATCAAATTATCAATACTCAAAGGCTCAACCCTCCATTCACCCTGAAGCTCTCCCTTCTCAAACCTGTTAGTCAAAAGCTGCCTGCACTCGATTGGTTTTGTTGGCTGCTTGGGTTTCCTGACCATATCTGTAACATCTTACTATCCTAAATCGTTCACATCACAAAAATACTGTACCACCTGAGCCCTGAGCTAAACTACACCTCTGTCCCTGGGCAGCTAGACAGCCAACCGAGGCTCGTTGAGGGCTTGGGTGAGTCGCTTTTTGTGGTCGGCAGAAGTAAATAAAAAAGCCCAGCAAGACCGCCCGCTTCATATTCTCCGCCTTGTCTTCGAATTCAGTGCCGGCAACTTTCCTATCGCAGGCCGCCAGAATGGCTGAGCTTATCAGGCCCGAATCGCGGACTACTCGCAGTGAGGTAGTGTGTTTTTCAGTTGAGAATTACATCTTGGAGCCTGCAGCTGAGCAGACCACTAGCTTGCTGCGAGGTCCGCCAAGCAGCTGTCTGTCCATGCGTCACATTCGATCTCCGATGTTCAATGCGTTTTCAATCTGTTTTTTGGCTCTTTGAAATCTGATTGTTAGATCTGTTTTGCCCCACTGCTTTATTCCCCAGTCTCTCGGGATTCGGGAGACATTTTAGTGCTACGTTTTAGGGAAGGAAGTCATGTGCCAATAGGCTTTGTGTTTTTCTTTTGATTTCTCAAAAAGTTGCTGTTTGCAATCTTTTGCTGCTTTGTTTCTGTACCGAAGGCGAGATAGCAGTGATTGAAATGGATTTGCCAAATGTAAGCAGTGCCCTCTGCTATATACACAGTTTCCCCAGTTCCCCTGCGTCATCCAGGCTCGCAAGAGTTCAGCAGTTTCCTATCGAGATAAGGTTAGGCTTAGGCGAAATTGCGGTGTCTTACTCGGTTCTGTGTTTACATTTCTGCGCCCGACGTCCCCGGATTCCCATCTTCGCAGTGCCAATTTGGGAGTAGCGATTGCGGCGACCTTATCAAGAAAGCAGGCGCCTTAATCTCAGCAGTCCCCACTGAGCGTACATTTGAGTCGCCCGGCAGTCTGGTCAAGTCCGGTCTGCCCTTCACAATCCTCAGACCTGTCTATATGCTTAGCATCAGTTTTGCAAAGCACTGACTTCGAGCCATCCAACTGGAATGTTCTGGTGCCAAACTTCACTGGATTTATCTTAGCCAAATTACAAACTTTCAAAAATTGCTTGTTTCTATGGTGTCCTGGGGCCCCGGAGTTGCAAATTCAACTTCGACTGACTGGCCTTTGCCATGATAATCTTGATAGCGCCCAGCCCGTTTCCCGATGCGTTCCAGCCGCCGTCTTTTCGGCCTCTGTTGTAGCGCAGCCGCCGCTGCCGACGAGCGAGTAGCTGCTGGACTCGCCGCCCAGGCTGCTAGACATGCGACTGGCATCAACCGATGGGGCCTCACCGGCGGCTGCTGGCCGCGCCTGGCAGCCCCCGTCATGGTTGGCGCCCGTGCTGGCCGTAGCCTCGGCGCTGCTGCTTTTGGCCATCATTCTGCTGCTGGTGAGCTTTCATGTACTGTGGGAATGGATTCATGTACTATAGGGATAGATTCATGTACTGTGGGAATAGATTAATGTACTGTGGGACTAGATTCATGTACTGTGGGAATAGATTCATGTACTGTAGGGATGGGTTCATGTACTGTGAAAATGTATTTATGTATTGTGGGAATGGATTCATGTTTTGTGGGAATGGATTCATGTACTGTGGGAATAGATTAATGTATGTACTGTGGGAATAGATTGATGTACTGTGGGAATAGATTCATGTACTGTGGGAATAGATTCATGTACTGTAGGGATGGGTTCATGTACTGTTGAAAGGATTCATGTACTGTGAAAATGTATTCATGTATTGTGGGAATGGATTCATGTATTGTGGGAATGGATTCATGTACTGTGGGAATGGATTCATGTACTGTGGGAATGGATTCGTGTACTATGGGAATGGATTCATGTATTGTGGGCATGGATTTCCTATGTACTAAAACTCGTGTACTGTGGGTATGAATTTATGTACTGTGGGAATATATTCATGTACTACGGAAATGAATTAATGTACTGCAGGTTGCTTTTGTTTGGAGTATCTGCATGAGTTGTGAGCAGGTATCAGTCTATGTCCCAAATTGTGTCAGCAGATATTTGGTGGTTTGTGTGAAAAATTAACTTGCACACGCTTCGATACTATGTTGAACAGCACACTGAACAGTAGATTATATTGCCAGTCTTTTTAGTCTGGATTTCCTGGTTTCCAAAGTATTCCTTGCTCCAATTTTGGTTGACTTTGATGACTTTATTTGTCTCTCTGTGTTCACTTAGCAGTGATAGCCGCCCGCCCCTAGTCTGCTGTACCTGTCTGTGCTGTAGGCTTAAACTCGGGCTTATTGGGCACGTCATCTTGTATAAATATTGCTGCAAATGCGTCTTGTGTTATTGGCTGTGCTATTCTCGCTGTTCTGAATACTTTTGCCCACCTGCCTTCATACTGATGATGAGTGGCCTGAAGCGCCACTGGATAAGACATAATCCTCTTTGTCACTCTCTGGTGAGTTTTTACTTAACTGCAGATGATAGCGTGCTGACCTGTAGATGATAGCGTGCTGACCTGTAGATTATAGCGTGCTGAACTGTAGATTATAGCGTGCTGAACTGTAGATTATAGCGTGCTGAACTGTAGATTATAGCGTGCTGAACTGTAGATTATAGCGTGCTGAACTGTAGATTATAGCGTGCTGAACTGTAGATTATACCGTGCTGACCTGTAGATGATAGCGTGCTGAACTGTAGATTATACCGTGCTGACCTGTAGATGATAGCGTGCTGAACTGTAGATTATACCGTGCTGACCTGTAGATGATAGCGTGCTGAACTGTAGATGATAGCGTGCTGAACTGTAGATTATACCGTGCTGACCTGTAGATGATAGCGTGCTGAACTTTAGATTATACCGTGCTGACCTGTAGATGATAGCGTGCTGACCTGTAGATTATAGCGTGCTGAACTGTAGATGATAGCGTGCTGAACTGTAGATTATAGCGTGCTGAACTGTAGATTATAGCGTGCTGAACTGTAGATTATAGCGTGCTGAACTGTAGATTATAGCGTGCTGAACTGTAGATGATAGCGTGCTGAACTGTAGATTATACCGTGCTGAGCTGTAGATGATAGCGTGCTGAACTGTAGATTATACCGTGCTGAGCTGTTAGATGATAGTGTGCAAAACTGTAGATGATGGCGTGCTGAGCTGTTAGATGATAGTGTGCAAAACTGTAGATGATGGCGTGCTGAGCTGTTAGATGATAGTGTGCAAAACTGTAGATGATGGCGTGCAGAAGCGTAGATGATGGCGTGCAGGACTGTAGATTATGGCGTGCAGGACTGCAGATAATAATGTGCAGAACTTGACGATGGCGTACTGACCTGCATGTGTTTATGTGTTACGAGTGCATGAATTTCTGAAAAAGCCGCTTGCATGCGCTTTGAGTTGCAGCTCGCATTCCCGGATCCTCTCCGGTTTTTGCCTGTCCAGGCTGAGCTGAGGACGCATTGAAACAAATGAAAAGATTCTAAAACCGACTCTGGCCTGGAAGTTACTGAGTGTCAAGTAGTCTGTCTTTATGCCGTCCGTCTGTCTGCAGGCCTTTTTAATTAAGTAAACAGATGTTCTCAGCTTCTAAGAAGTGATTGTCGAGTTCAGGCAAGCCATCCAGCCTATATGAAGTAGAGAAGATCATTTGAGTTGCATTATTTAAGAAGTTCCGGTACAAGTCATATATTTCATATTCATATTTTGTGCAAGTGTTTCATTTTGCAGCATGAATTTACAGCATCTGGATGCAGCGCCGCTTAGTATAAGAAGTTCCAACTAGTCGCCTAACTTTTATCGCACATACTGGTATTTACAGCAGGCATAATTTCAAGTCGAAAGTACTCAACACGTCAATGTACGTGTGGCTTTTACGGTAAAAACTCCCTTGTGAGATCCAAGTTTATTACTGAGATTTCCGATGCGCCAAATATCGGGAAATTGAGTCTCCATCGGCTACAATAAATTTCTTGCTCACAATCAACCTGATGCCGTGTCGCACACTCAGCTATCTGGTGCCACTGTTCTCATGCGCTCTCTTGCTCACAGCAGCCACCCCAATTGTCAACCCACCGCCAGTGGTTCTGCTGCTGTCGCCGCAAGCGAAAGTCCTCGCTGTCGTCCGCACTGCCGCAGTCGTCAGGCCCGACAGCTACCTCCTCCGCTGCGGCTGCGGCAGCTGCCGTCAGCGCTTCGATGCCGCCGTTGAATCCACCGGCACTGATCGAGCGGCCGGTGCAGCCGCCAGTGTGTGCCGCTGGCCCTTGTGGATTCGCGGCGGGAGCACCGCAGCCCAGCCGTTCCTCGGGCCGTCAGGCCGGCAAGGGGCTGCTGGGCTCCAGGCGCGCTCCTCCGCCAGCCTGACGATCTCGCTGGGCTCCTCCAGCCAGCAGCCGCTGCATCAGCCGCTGCAGCCATCGGCTTTGGCAGAGCGAGCCCAAGAGCGGGACCTGCTGAAGTCGCTGAGCCGGCCTCTGGTGCCCGCAGACCTGCTGGCCGCCAACCCCAGTCCGCAGGCGCTGTTCAAGGAGTTCTGGGATGTACCGATGCACCACGCCGGGCGGTGCGACCTGCCGGAGGGCGCGGCGCCAAAGAATCGCTACCCGACCATGGTGCCTAATGCGGACACCCGGGTCACCATTCGGCAGGACGAGTACATCAATGCCAATTTCCTGCGGGGCGCATTCCGCACGGAAAAGTGCTTCATTGCTACGCAGGTCTGTTGCCTATATGATCGTTTCGATGACCAGTCTAAGTTTGTTTATCAAAATCCAGGAAATTTGAAAGCAAATCTTGCCTTCCCTATTTTCCCGCGTAGGGTCCCCTGGCGGACACGGTGACGGACTTCTGGCAGATGATTTGGGAGCAGCGACCCAGCGCAATAGTCATGCTGACTGACTTGGTGGAGCGGGAGCGGCCCAAGTGCCACCTGTACTTTCCGCTGCACTGTGGCGATCGAATGCGGCACGGCCAGCTGGAGACCGTGCTAGAAGAGCTGCAGGATTGCCCAGCAGGATATCAGCGCAGGCTGCTGCGGCTTACTGTGAGTGTTTTTGGCCAGTGTCCCATGTTATCAACTTTACCCATGTTTTCTGCCTTCTTCCCTGTTCCACCTCTAAGTTTCTGTCCTGTCCTCTACCTCCCCTGTCCTCTCCCTACCTCCCCTGTCCTCTCCCTACCTCCCCTGTCCTCTCCCTACCTCCCCTATCCTCTCCCTACCTTCCCTGTCCTCGCCCTACCTCCCCTGTCCTCTCCCTACCTTCCCTATCCTCTCCCTACCTCCCCTGTCCTCTCCCTACCTCCCCTGTCCTCTCCCTACCTCCCCTGTCATCTCCCTACCTCCCTGTCCTCTCCCTACCTCCCCTGTCCTCTCCCTACCTCCCCTGTCCTCTCCCTACCTCCCCTGTCATCTCCCTACCTCCCCTGTCCTCTCCCTACCTCCCCTGTCATCTCCCTACCTCCCCTGTCATCTCCCTACCTCCCCTGTCCTCTCCCTACCTCCACTGTCATCTCCCTACCTCCCCTGCATGTCATCTCCCTACCTCCCCTGTCCTCGCCCTACCTCCCTTGTCATCTCCCTACCTCCCCTATCATCTCCCTACCTCCCCTGTCATCTCCCTACCTCCCCTGTCCTCGCCCTACCTCCACTGTCATCTCCCTACCTCCCCTGCATGTCATCTCTCTACCTCCCCTGTCCTCGCCCTACCTCCCTTGTCATCTCCCTACCTCCCCTATCATCTCCCTACCTCCCCTGTCATCTCCCTACCTCCCCTATCATCTCCCTACCTCCCCTGTCATCTCCCTACCTCCCCTATCATCTCCCTACCTCCCCTGTCATCTCCCTACCTCCCCTGTCCTCGCCCTACCTCGCCTGTCATCTCACTACTTCCCCTGTCGTCTCCCTACTGGTATCTCCCCATTTCGCCTCCCTTCCTGCTCGCGCAGCACGCGGATTATCCGTCCGAGGATTCAGCGCTCAGCCTGCAGCACTACTGGTTCCGCAGCTGGCCGGACCACCTGTCGCCGGACAGCTCGGCCGCCATGCTGTCCCTGGCCGAGAGCTGCCTGTCCCTTCCACCGCCGATCATCGTCCACTGCAGCGCCGGGCTGGGCCGCACCGGCACCTTCTGCGCTATCTGCATCTGTGTGCGCCAGCTGCGCCAGACCGGCAGTTGCGACTGCCTGGCAACGGTCTGCCAGCTGCGCTTGGACCGCGGCGGCATGGTCGACTCACACGAACAGTACGAATTCGTGCACCGCGTCCTGCGGCTGTACGCGCAGACCCGCATGGAAGATGCCGGCTGACGATTGCGGCTTAAGCGCGCAGGTGGGCGGAAGATCCGGGAATCTCGGCAGTCATCGCGCATTTTCAGGCAAATGCTTCTCGTAAGCCATACTACTAGCAGTAGAAGGCAGGTTGCTGCGGATTCCTGCTAGCTTGCTCGCGCCAGAAACTATTAATAACATTAGGACGTCATAAAAGTTAATTGGCCTATCACCTGACCATTAGCCGAGGGCAGCAGGAAAGTTTCTGGGTGTTTAGTAGTCCCTAATCGCTGCCTGTTGATTCCCTAGGCATTCTTCATACCTCTTTTGGCAGAATCCCAACTGCGTAGCGAGCCGGTTGTCTGTTGTGCTTGTTGCCATGCGGTATTTTGGGACGCTCAGTTTGTCCGACACAATCAAATTTCGGTGTTGCCAGTCAGCCCGCTTTGTAATTGCGCTTATAAATGTCCCGTCAGAATATATCTGCTACCACCTCACCTATCTTCGCTTCGTGTGCGATTGTGTGCAATTTTATATTCGCTAATTCTGATGCAGGCCCAGCACTGGTACAGATTTAGCTGGTCACACTCCGCTGCCCCAAACACTTGGCTCATTGCCACCGCTGTGTTGTGTCCCATTCCATGTGCTGGTGTTCAACTATCCGGCTGGCAATTGATTCTAATCTCTTGCAATGCTTTTTATTAATAATACCATATTCCTATTGGAGAGCTTTTTGCCGACTAATATTTTTCGTATTACGGTTGCACCCAATAATGATGAATTAACGTGTGATTTTTCTGTCTGTGAGCTAGTTTGTTTTGTCGTGGCTGGATTATTGTCTTTATGCGCACCACACCGGGTGATTGGTTCATTTTTCTGCGTTTGCTGAATTTTTTTTTTGCTGTTTACCGTAATGTTTAAGAATTATTGATTCCTCTTACCTTGTTCTTGCGCTAACTTTTTCAAAACAAATATAGATTTATTCTAAATATTTGTTCGACTCATTTTGAGGTGGACGTGGATGCTATTTTTATAGAAATCTGACTTCTCGAGTTCTAGTGCAAAATGTTTTGAATTCAGACTTCACGCCTTTATAAACTTTTCTGCACGTGTTATGCGCGACTGTTGAACTGGTGTCTCAACTGGGTGCTTCTAACATGGCTTCCACCCAGTACAGCAAGCATTCTGCGGCTGAGCTGCATAGACTTGCAATGTTTATGAACTTGATTTTACTCAGACAGTGATATTTTTAAAGCAGGTATTACGAGTAGCTTATTGAAATATTTAGTTTACTGATTTTTTAAAGCCATAAAACTAACGACATCGAGATATTAACTTAACTTCTATTCTATTGTTGCACATGAATTACATAGTTTGTCAATCTTCATGTTTCACTTATTATTTATTAGAAAAGTTAATAAAAGTCCCACAAGTGCGAATTATTAATTTATCCTACATGTATTATAAATCTAATTGTATAGCGTGTAAACAAACATGAAGCAAACGTGAACTATATATTTTCGTGTAGGATAAAGATCGAATTAAAGACAATGATCAAATAGAGCAATGAGACTTGTGGAGTAGAGGACGGATTGGCCCAAATCTGTTAGAGTTGGCCCAAAATAAGCCCCAAAATAAACCCAAAACTGCAATACCCTCATGCAAGTCCA